>CAJQUW010002409.1:0-102238 GCA_907163375.1 Prostheceraeus crozeri | reverse complement strand
CTGCTGGATGAAAACTGCGATACATGAGTGAAATATGATTTATAGGGATAATCGCTTTGACCACCTTCCACCTGCTGCTCTCCAATCGTTAGAGAAACATCGCGAAGTAATGTAGTCAATGGTAAATTGTTCAGTCCAACTTTATGTGCATCGTCAATAGCAGTTCCATCTGCTTGCTGAATTCTAAACCTCAAATCAAGCATCGCATAACTCAAATCTATGTAGTCATCACTACCACCAGGAATAACAAATTCAATGGGGCCAGCATTCTCAGCTGTTCGAGGATGATAATCTACAATACTTGAACTAAGAATATCTGTCTGTATGGCTTGTTGATCGAACAAACAAAAACCGGAAGTTTTACACTCCATGATTAGAAGTTATAGCAGCGTCGTCGTTTAGCGCCTGATGAATGATTAGAGCCTCTGCGACGTTTGCGTGAATGCCTTTTGACTGAAGATTGCACCTTACCAGCTCCGCGATGTTTCCTCCTTCCTTTTCTCATTCGTTTAGGTGATTTCTTTCCTTGAGTAACACCAGCAATGGTCTGCTTCAATGTTTTTAAACCGCGTTCCTTCCCACGATTCAACAAACTGCTCTTGAAACTTCTACCTCTGGAAAGATCACTAGCAACATCACCAGCAAAGCCAACGGCATTACTTAAAACATTTCGTTTTAAAGATCTACCGACATTGGATATGAGAGGTGCTACAACAGATTTCAGTGCACCAAGTATGCTACCTCCACGTTGGCGGCGAGCACCGATGTAAATTTGTCCTCCACCACTTACGTAGGAGGGTCGTGAATAAAATGAGGCAGTTGGATTCATAGCTCAAACCCTAAACATTGTTAGTTACAACTTTGCATGAATCACTGTCGTTCACTTAGATGAAAGATGTCGGCACGACGCATCCAAGAGTTCATACTTGAAGGATAACCAGTCCATTTAACAAGACACCATTCTTCACCTTGCCGTTTTTTACATCGAATGATTTTCTCTACCAAATATGTTTCACTTTCAAAGACTACCTCAATCTCATCGCGGTAAAAGCTACCCTCAATTTCTTCATTATCGTAATCTTTCAACTTGTAGGTGGTCGGAGAGTCTTTTTGATTAATCCTTGATACTGTAAATACCTCCTCTGTCCAATTCGGGAGGTACCCTTTAGCAAAAACACTTTCACTTTTGAGATACGAACTTTATCGCCAATTTTCACATCACTTTTCACATGAGTGCGTTTACGTTGGAATGATTCGCGCACTTTATCTACATTGTTAGCATTTACATCTACTGGTCTGAGTCCAATAGAACGATGGATAGAGTGATTGTAGGCATGGAGTGTATCTTGTAGAACCTTTGTCCAATTTTGTGTCAAGTTGGCAGTAAAATGTCGCCACAAACGATTTTTTAATGTGCGATTAAAACGTTCAACGAGTGCAGCTTTATAAGCGCTCTTTACACTAAACAACTCAATGTCATGCCTCTCAAATAATCTTGTCACATGCTGATTTTCAAACTCTTTTCCTTGATCACTCTGAATTCTTTTTGGAATGCGACCTTCTCGAAAAATTGTTTGGAATGCTTTTGCTACTCCTTTCCCTTCTTTAGTTTTTAAAGGTTGAGCCCACGCATAACGCGAGAAAATATCAATGACGGTTAAAATAAAATTATTGCCCGAGTTATGTTTTGAAATGGAGGCAACATCACACAAATCTGCTTGCCACTGTTCATCGATGTCATGAACAATATAATGGCGGGTGCGGTACTTCTTTTTCGCTTGTTTGTGGAGTGTATAGGTAGCCTGACCCTTTAACCATCGTTTCACTTGTGATTGTGGAAGACCACTCGCTTTTGATAATTTCTTGATAGATGCAAATCCTGCCGGATGTTTTACATCATAATAGATTGACTTCAAACGTTCAGTCGATGACGACTGACTCTTTTTCCTCCTTCTCATCTTTTTGTTTTCTTCCCTTTCTACATTTACAACAACTGCAGCATTTAGCTTTAGCGGTTTTGCGATCGTGTTCACATTGCTTAGGGGTTTCATTATGAGAGCTGGCGCAGCAAGTGCAAGTGACAACGACATTCACCTCTGGCGGCTCATTACATGGCAAGCAACACATCTGCTTCATATTAATAATCTGAGAACATGTATTTCCTGGGAGGAGCTGTTTTACGTTTTCCTTTTACCAGTTTTAGTGGCGATGTAGATCTACGTCGAGTTCTTCCTCTTGTTTGCTTAGTGAGTGTGGGAGGGGATGTAGCAGGTGACGCCTTAAACCAATTTGTTGGCATTTTCATCGTCTGAAGCATTGGAGTAGTAGCCACTGTTGAATCAAGTTCTTTCAATGTCTCATTATTCAAAGCAAATTTTGGCACATTATGCTTTTTCAATAGTTTAAGAAAGTATGACCAACCAGGTGGAACATAGCCCTGACGGCGCTTTCTACGTGTCGCATACTGAATCAAGTCTTCATAACGTGAAGCATCAATCACTTTATTTTCATCTGTAATGATTTCTCCTCTATCATTTACATTGAGATGGGGCTCAATACTATTGAAAAGAGATATGGCATGTGCGCGAGATGCTAAAGGTGTAGCAGTCGATACAGAGTCACGCATCTTATTCTTCAAGTTTTTCAATTGCTCAACAGTTTCCGATTGTAATAATACAGCACGATGTGGATCTTTGATGTGAACATTTTGCTGATAATCTATTTCTTTCCTATACATTTGATTTGCAAGAGGTTGCTTTACTTGCTGCATGGCAGTCAATTGTACATATTCATCCTGAGGAATAACAATCATGCGAGAATAAGAACTCATAGTTTGTAGATAATCATGGGAGTTTTCAAAATATCACTTCGAAATCTAAATTCTTCCGGACACTCTTGCGTAAAGTCAATGAATAAGTAACCGTATGGTTTTTCAGTAGCTGCTTGAAAAATTTCAATTAAGGCTTTTGATCCTCTGGGTGCAACTTGTCGCGCTAAAATTTCAAATTGACTTTTATCTCGCGGATTCTTGAAAATAGCATAATAGTGTGTATTCAGGTTTCGTGTACGAGCTTCTTTTCCATCAGGAAACAAATTTTGTGTAATATAGATGATAAAGCACCTTTTATGGTGTGCTGCGCGAGTAAACATATCTGTAACATCTTTTGAATTCTTACTTTCTTTTAATAAATCATCCAATACAACAACATCATTAGACTGAAGTTTATCCACTGGAATAATTCCTTCATGTCGAATAAAGTTGCGACTTTGCAATTCCTGAAACAGCGACGGTTGATAAATACCATAACACCAAATCACTCGATTGATAGGTTCCTTAAACAACTCCCTTCTTTTATCCAATAAATTCAGCGTGAAAACAGTTTTACCTGCATGAGATGGACCTGATACAGTCAGAACTTTATCACATTGAAGTCTGAAATCCATTTTATTACTTTGAGACTCAACATTTGCATAATTAACGCTTAGAGCCAAAGATATTTCCCAATAGGTTGCCCACGGCAGGAGCTATCATTGGAAGTATTGCTGAAAGGAAACCACCCTTTTGTGTTAGAGTTTTCCTCTTTCTTTGAAGGGCGACTTTAGGATTGGAGATGAAACGCAATTTTGTAGCATATCGCTTAAGTAACTTTCGTTGTTTTGGCGCTAATTTCTTCGTCCTCAACTTCCTCACATGAGAAATAATTTCACAAATGAATTTATCGTTAGCATGTCGTATAGCATTGTATCGCTGATTTGCTTTCATTCGTCGGAGAGCTTGAATGGCTGAAGAAAACTTTTGACTTTTACGTTTCGTCATTTTACGTTTCGCCATTTTCCGTGTTAGTCTTTGCTAAAACCTATCTTTACCACATTTGCATAGGTACTAACTATTGCGACATAAGTGACACTCGAAATGAGCAATATCACAGTGGTAACATTGGCAAAGTTGAATGCAATTACGTATGAAACAGCGTTGACAAAAAGCATGCTTACATCTCTTGAAGATGCGCTTTTCATTTCCATCCTTTCGCTTACATACATCACAACACATAGTTTCACCGTTACTGATGTCTATAGCAAGTCTTTTTGAAGATATGAATTTGCTAGCCTTTTCTAAATAATAGACGCATGTACAGAAGGAATATACTTCGAGAGTGAGCAGACATAGCTCGAAAACCAGTTGTGCTACAATCAAGTACCACTGCATTTTCAATTTTTCTTTATGGAAAGTTGAATGTGAATATCTGAAATCGCTTCAATCACTAGACTGCTACCATGATGGTTAAATGCGTTAAGACGTTCAGCAATTTTTATCATATGTCTTTTAAAAAATTCTTGGGGGTGATCTACCACTTCCATTGAATAAGAAGCAAAATGGAAAGAGCGACTTTCCACCTCTTCCTTTCCAAAATGACTAAACTTAATTTTCGCAACTAATCGCGCCATGATAATGCTATCAGAGAATGTATTCATTAACTCTAGAAATAGAGTGCTAGCATCATCGACCACTGCTTCGATGTCGGTCTCATCTTTATGAAATTTTATCACATAATCTTGAACAGCTCCTTTTAAACTTTGCCTATGAAAACGTAATGTTCCGCAGTCGTTTGAGAAAGACATGATCGCCCTTTATCTAACCCATCCATTGCATGAAAACAACAACTCTTCTCATAGTAACATTTATTGAATAATGGTAACAAGCATGCATTATAAATCAATGGTTTGAAAGAGATAAAATAGATACAGCTGGTAACTATCATACAGCGAGCAATGATAACCATACAGGACTTTGGCAGTGTTGAGGTAAGGAGGAAAGAAGCATTGGTTATGAACGTAGCTACTACAACGAACAGACAAAATAGGAACACACAAATCCTTAAAACGTTTTGTGACTTCATGATAATGTTGATTCACTCTACTATCCCAAGGTGGGAGCAAAATATCATCAATGATTAGATTGGGAAATACTTTCCTCTCCTTACCAGGATTATTACAAAAGATGCGTATAACATTGAAAGCAGCTAACCATCGTTTAAAGTCAATAAGAAGAGCACTCTCACAAGAAAAGCCATAGTCTTGCAAATATTTCAGATTAAGTCCATGAATGTGTTTTCTCGCCCATTGATCAACATTGGGATCGCAGTTGGCATGTTGATGATAGACACTAACAATCTGATATGTCCAATTGTTCATAGCAATAGCACTGAGCTCCTGTACAGGTTCACCCTCACAATCCATAAAAATGATGATAGAAGCCTAAAACGGAAATTTACACATCTAAGGAAACGTTCTATAACATATTACAAAATGAAGAATTACATCGATGCTTTTCACGACAAAATACACAAATGATATGATGGCAACGAAGAAGTAAAATGTATCTAATAAGACCACGTCTACGACACTCAAAGCACATAAGCGAATTGTCATAGGGAAGAGTTAGGAAAGGACTAGCAATTCTCCTTCTTTGATTTGCGTTTTGATGTAGCATTCTTCTCCGACTTGCGCTTCGTACCACTGCTGTTAAGGATTTGATCAATTATGTCGTCCACGTTGGGTGGTTTCGGAATATATAGGATGGATTCCATATGCATGGAGAGAGAGGCTATTTTATTATCCTTGTGTCGACCATAATATAGCCCATTCACTTTGAAAAGGATATCCCAAGTACCTTCTCCGAGCTCATCACATCTGATGGGTATTGAATGATCTCCATCCTTCTTATAGTAAGTACACCAATGTGATACCGGTAGGCAAATGTGATTACCATCCCAAATCTTTCTATAGGGAGTATCCTTGTCATCTCTAGCCTTCCACTCTTGAGCAAGAGGAGTAGGAATGTCCATATTTAATGTCACGTACTCCTCAATAGTATCAAGTTGGTGGCGAATGTATGGACTCACGGGGATCAGTATGTAGTCCCCATACTGATTGTGCATTATCTTGACATCCGTGGAAGGGAGCATTCCCGTTTGGAGTACTACGCTATGATCATCATAACGCAAGGCTTGTTTAAATTTACGCTGTAGCGGTGTAGGATTATGTACCTTGGTTGTTTCTTCCACTGGCCTCAGTTGTAGATGATCTGACCGTAGCGAACCTTGTAACGTTTGACCGCCATTTTGTCCTACTAGTGCAGTAGATGGAGTAGATGCCTGAAAATGAAAAAAGATTGTATTAAGTTTACGTTCAAGGGAGGAGAGGGAGGGAAGTAGCGACTTACCATTTTAGTTGGATAATAGAACAGGGAACTAGGGAGAGAGAAAATGTGCGTCCGCCACTCGTGTGATTCAACGATGGAATGATTCTCGCTGTGGAAGGCTCGCTATTTATAAAGAAATGCTTGATTCTCATTGGATGATGATCCTCATTGGACAATAACATCAAGTTGATTCCAAATCTGGCATCCGTTTACCAATCCGATAGTTCGTTTTGAAGCTACAGCCCAAAACGTCCCAAATTCTAACTCTGTCGTTTTTCACCAATGTCCCAAAATCTTAAATGGCGTCTCACATCTAAACGAAGGCAGATACGAACAAGCCGATTCTTTCACTGAATTTGTCTCACTCTTAGCTTTCAAACGAGCTATCGCACGACAAAATCCGTCCACTGGAAGCAAGCTGTCCAGGGGGGGGGACGTCAGCCGAAAATTTTTTCTCTCCGATTTCGCTGGAAACATCCTTCCTAACCCAAAATTTCACGTAGATTCCGAATCTGACCTCCGTTTTCTCATCCGATGCTTCGTTTGGACGCTACACACCAAAAACATCACACACTATAGCCTCAAGACTAATCCTGGCGGTCGCCCACGTCAACCTAGACGGTCGCCCACGTCAACCAGGCGGTCGGACCAACTCACCCGAGTCTCACACTCTGTCGTTGCAGAGGGGGGGGGACGTCAGCGAACATGTTGTGAACGTGGACCCACCTGGCCGGCACACCACGACAGACCACAACCTCTGTCGTTCCAGAGGGGGGGGGACTCAGACACGAAGCACCACGGCGGCCGACCACGACACTCTGCCGTGCCAGAGGGGGGGGGGACGCAGCGATGGCCGCCATCTTGCGCGGTCCAGAAGTGGAGTTTTGCTTACTACTCGCCGGTTCTATAGCTTCCACAGTTCCACGTGTCTCATTCACTGTTATCTTTCCAACTGATTGAAAATATAAGTTTAGGCAAAAGAAATACAGAAAATTTACAAAATTGACAGACTAGCCAATCAATGGTCATAGACAGGGAGGTTATTCATACAACAGGCTAGAAAAAAGTAAATAAAGTGATTAAAAACAGTCACACGCAATTACTGTAGTAAACACTATTTTCTGAGATTTTTGCAATTTTTTGCCGCATTTGACGATCTCAAAATTTTACTCTTTTTTTGCGATAATTGCGTGCGACGTTAAGTAGCTGTCTTTAATCACTGCACTTTCAGGGGTGGGCCGCCATATTTGGATATGTGACACATTTTGTCACATCTTGATATTCGAGATTTGTTACATTTTGTCACAAACCGATGGGCGCAAATGTCACATGCTGATGAAAACACATGGCCAAAATTTATTTGACATATGCAGGTGCGCAGAAGATTAGCAGTTATCAATTTTGCCTTAAAGGCTGATTTTTTAAGTAGAGCATTTGACATAGTATTCATAATATATATCAAACGGTGTCATAACGGGATAAAATCTAGAAAAATCGTTAATTTATAAATTATTACTGTTACCTGTTACCGCCTCCAACACCGTTCGAAGCAAAGGGCCCTCGTCAGTCCACGACTTATCGCGATCCATTGCTACTTCCTCCACTTACTGCCAACTGTCTCCAGCCTCCTTTTTCACCGCTCTCGCCCATGTCGGTCGCGGTCTTCCTCGTCGGCCAGTTCCAGTCGGCGCCCATTGGATGGCATCCTTGATGCACCGGCCATCCCTCCGCAACATGTGAACAAATTATCTCCACCGGCTCTTCATAACAAGTTCATCGATGTAGGGCATTTTTGTTACTTCGCGCATGATGTCGTTGCGGACTCGATCTTGCCATCTAACACCGAGAATTTTGTGCAAAAGTTTGTTCTCGAAGACGAGAAATTTCCGGGAGATGGCGTCGTTATCGCACCATGATTTGTGGCCATAAAGTAAGACAGGACGAACCAGGATCTTATACATTCTTAATTCAATGTGAATGGAGAGTCTATTCGAATTCCAGATACTCTTCAAGATGCCCATTGTCCGATGTCCTCGTTTCAGGCGGTTGGCAAATTCATCTTCTAATGAGCCTGTGCTGGATAGTATGGTTCCCAGGTATTTGAAGGATGCAAATTCTCTCATCTCTTCTCCATTTAAGGTGAGAATGCTCGTGTCCGTGTACTCCGTTCTTATAGTCTCTGCCTTCTGAACATAAATGTCGAGTCCGGCGCCTTTTGATGTGCAGCTCATCCTATCAATCATCCTCTGCAGTTTATTATATTCGTTGGATTTAAGGAGAACGTCATCTGCATAGTCGAGGTTGTTACGTGACCATAGAGTAACGCTACATTATGAATTGCGAACTAGACATTTTGTTTGTATACACCATTTAATTGTAAAGCATATGTTATGTTGTAATTGAAGCAGTGGTTTCAATAGACTGAAAGTTTCCAACCACACGAGTCTTTTAATTGATTATTCCATGTACTTAACATGGTGGCAGCTGGTTTTATAATATTTGAGATTTTTGACGATCTATATTTATAAAAACACGGCTTGTGTATATATTATAAAAAGAATTATTTGTCATAGTCCCTACAGCTAGAAAGTCAGGGATGGCTAAGTCAGGCTCACCCGATTTGAAGCTACATGGCATTAGGCCACCGAACCCCTTTAGTGTTGAAGGGAACACAGCAGATAACTGGAATCTCTTTAAGCAGCGTTGGAATACGTACTTTATCCTAGCACAGATAGGTGATCACGACAAGGAAATCCAGGTTGCCCTTTTCCTGAACTGTTTGGCAGATGACGCTTTGAAGGTCTACAATAGCTTTCGCTTCAAGTCTTGTGAGGCAGATAGAGAAGTAAAAGAGATCATTGATGAATTTGACAAGTTCGCCATAGGGGAAGTCAACGAAATTTATGAGAGGTTTCTGTTCAACAGGTGCTCACAGAATGATGGTGAAGCTTTTGAAAAATTTCTGTCCAATGTTCGGCACCGCGCCAACAAATGCCAGTTTTGTGACAAGTGCATTGAGTCTCTCATCAGAGACAGATTGGTCCTAGGAATAAGGGATCCAAATCTGCAGCAAGATTTATTGAAAAGGCGATCGCTCTCACTCACAGAATGCATAGACATGTGTAAGGCAGCTGAAAGTGCATCACTGCAGCAAAGAGTGTTGCGACCTGACGAAAATATCAGCAGCCTCAAGGATAGTGCACAAATGGAGTCATCAAATTCACGGAGTAGGTCGGGAACTTTGGCGGAGTGTAGATTCTGTGGGACCCGTCATGTCTTTAAAAAGGAGCTATGTCCCGCATACAATAAAGAATGCATGAGATGTCACAAATTGCATCACTTTGCCAGAAAATGTCCCAACGTGCATGGACAAAACTCGAAGGTTCCGAAACACCAGGTCCGTCAAATACAGGATAGGCCTATGGACTCAGATCATGATGGTGACTTTATCAACACAATCCATACTGCGAGAAGAGAAGCCAGATGCCAAGTTGACTCAGGCCAAGATTCAAATTTGGTAAACACGACCCGCAATGAGGATGATGGCAAGGATGTCAAGTGCCGAATGCGCATTAACCAGCAGGATGTTGCATTACTCATCGACTCCGGGGCGACTTGTAATGCTCTGCCAAAGCGGTACTGTTCCCAGATGACGTCATCGGAGAAGACCGTGACGTCGAGGAACAAATCAGTTGAGAAAACCCTTGGCCAGTCACATGAAGAAGTGTTCAACGGGAAGACTAAATTGTGGCACTCCGTTGATTTCGTAGTTTGTCCAGATGACCGCCTTCCAATTCTAGGCTTAAAGACATGTTTAGAGATGGGTCTGATCAAAATTTGCGAAGACAAATTTGAGAGAGTGAATCAGATCAGAACTGAAGCGAAAAAGACAAAAGACATAGGAACTTTTCCAGGAGCTCACACGCTCAAAGTAGTGGAAGGAGCACAAAGTCAGATAATGCCGGATCGAAGAGTTCCGATTGCGCTGAGGGCGGCATTGAAGGAGGAACTCAACAGATTAACTGATTTGGACATGATAGCACCGGTTAGTAGTATATAGTGTGACATCCGGCGCGACGCTTCGCTTCGCTTTGCTTCGCTTCGCTTGCGCCGGATGTCACACTTTTGCGGGTTTTTTCAAAAAATCAAAATTTCAAAAATTTCAAAAATTTAGGTAGACTTCAAATTTCACGTGGCCGAAGGCCGAAGGGCGAAAATTTAAGCGTTTTTAAAAATACCCAATTTTTCAAATTTTTCAAAATCTCAAAATTTGAGAATTACAATTTTCACCCTCGCTTAAATCATGACCGTTCCAGGACACCGAAAAAATCATAAAAGTTGAGAATCTCAAATTTGAGAATTACAATTTTCACCCCCGCCAAAATCATGACCGTTCTAGGACACCGAAAATTAGTATTTTTAAAAACGTCTTTTAAATCCATTTTTCAGGTTTTTAAAATATATCATGTGACTAAAAATATTTCTTTAAAAATGGAAGAAACAAAAGTGGAAGAAACCGCAAGAATATATCCTTCGTTATCATATGAACGTAGTTCTACTTTAATGGACATTGAAAAAATGAACATTGAAAAAATGAACAAAGAAAAACACAAAGATAGAGTACGCTATATGAAAGATAAAGAATCTCAATTATTATTAAGATTAGAGCATTATAAAAAATTAAGAAAGAGATGGACTAAAGTTAAGAATGTAACACAAGGAATTGGCATATTCTTAACAATAAGTTTAGGTGCTTTAACAATTGTTATATCTTCAGGTGTTTTAGTAATTCCAGTAGTTGCTACAGCTTTAACAGGTACGGGTGTTTTTGCAACTTCACTTGTTACAATGTTAGATAAATCTTTAATAACTAAGAAACGAAAATCATTAAAAACTAAGCATTTACATATTAAAGAAGTCTATGATAAACTACATTACTACTTTCAAAGAGTATGTGATGATAATGTTATTACGTTAGATGAGATTGAAAAATTTGATCAAATAGCTAATGAAGTAAATCAAACCTTTCAATTACAGTCCGAAAAAGTTGATGATAAGAATAGACAGGATGGCAAAATTTCTAGTGATGGTAAAATTTCTAATGAAGAAAATGACAAAATTTTTTTAGAAGAGCTAAAAACTTTTAGCGAAAATTTAAGCAAAACTTTATTAAACAAAACTTTATTAAACAAAACTTAAAACGAGAAAACTTTAAACGAAAAGATGTCAGACAACAAAGCAATAAAAAAATAATTTGTTCAGTAAAATGTTTTTGCTGTATTCCAATGTTACCACAAAATTCAAATATTATATTTTAAAAATGGATAAAATTAGAGCTGATAATTTTAAAAGAATAAAACAATTAGAAGAGTTAATAAAACAAAGAAATATTATGAAAGAAAATCATCTTCAACATAGAATGATAAAAGCTGGTATTCAATCTGATATGTTTGAAAAAATGCAGCAAACCGAACAAGTAAAAACTGATTTTGAAAAAACTATGAAACCATTTAAAACTCTTGAAAAAGAACTTACAAATAATGATAAACAAATTGATATAACAGATCCAGAGCACAAAACTATATTAGATGACTATGGATTACTAGAATCAAACATTAATAAGAAATTACCAAAATCTATGCAATTTGAACATTCTATTTCATTTATAGATGGAAAAACAATACCTAGATTTTATCTCGGACAAAAAGAAATATTTCCACAACCTTTTCGAGGTTTAATTTTTTCACCAGATAAATCTCCTTTTAATTTAGATAGAAATTTTGTTAATCTTTTAAGAGGAGCAGATTTAAATAATTATGCTGTAGATGATCTTATAAAATATAAAGCTATGTTAGATAGAGTTGGTGCAGTAAAAACTCTTAGACGTTATAAACAATTAGAAAATTTATTATCAACGGGAGTTAAAGTAGGAAAAGGTTTATCTGAAAAACAGAAAACAGAAACAACCATATTTTTACCAGATGATCCACAAGAATTACTAAATAGATTAAATATTTTAATATCTGCAATAAAAGAAGGACATAATTCTAGTTTCAATGAAATTCATGCTATATTGAAAAGACTGTTAGAAAAGAAGATTCTAAATGAAGAGGATTATAAAAGTGTATCTGAAATATGTTGTTTCTAATTTTTATCTATGATTTTTATTTATGATTTTTATCTATGATTTTTATCTATGATTTTTATCTACGATTTTTATCTATAATATTTATTTAATTTTTTTAGTTTAAAAATGTGTTAAGCAGATTTAGACAAAATTAATAATCATTTAGAAAAATTGACAGAGATTTTGGGTTCATCAAAATTTAGTACGACGTTAAAAATTATAACAACTACTTCATCACACACTTGCAATTTAGAACCCATTCTACATTTAGAACAAAATAAAAATTATCAAATTGCATTGACTAGTTTCTCCACATTTAACACTATTCAAAATGTTATAAAAGATGTGAATGATCAATTTAGATATTCTACTGATAAAGGCAAAACATGGAAAATATTAACTTTTCTTCCTGGTTCTTACGAAGTTGAATCAATATCAAATGAAATTAAGAGACATTTAGGTATACCATTTAAAGATAAGAAACAATTACATTTTGCAGTTGAACCGGCAGTTAATAAATTTTCTCTTACTTTAGACGAAAATCATCAAGTTGATTTTAATCATGATAGATCATTGTCAAAGCTATTAGGATTTAATAAACAAACCTATAGTCAAGGTTATCATTTAGGTGAGAAGATTCCAAAAATAACTGAAATAAATTCAATTGTTGTACATTGTGACATTATTGAAGGAGGATATATAAATGGTAAATTGTCAAATTTAATATTCAGTTTTCCAGCTTTTACTGTACCCATTGGTTATACATTAAATGTAATTCCACAAACATTAATATATTTCCCTATTACAAGAAAAACTATTAACAACATTAACATGAGAATCACTGATGAAAAAGGAAAAGAAATAAATTTTGGAGGTGAAGAGATTATGATAGATCTTTTGGTTCGGGAGGTATAAACTCCTACGCGAAGCTAGAGAAGTTTAATTTTCTTCTTCTTTAGAAACAAAAAAATAAAAATAAAATTTTTTATTAAAAAATGAGTGAAGTACTACCATTAAATAAAAAAAAACTTAAATTTAATCATCATCCAAATTTATCTAATAAAGTTTTGTCAGTTATTTGCGGAAGATCAGGTTGTGGAAAAACGTATCTATTATTTAAAATTTTAACGACTCCAAATTTTTTGGATTATAACAATCTTATAATTTATACAACAACGGCAGCACAACCCGTCTATCAATTTTTAAAATATGGATTTGAAAATAATCTTAAAAAAACAGCAATTGCTTCATTATTCAAAGAATATGAAAAATCTGAAGATGAAGAAGAAATAAGTTCGTGGTGTGAAGAAGCAGCAAAAAATAAACAATTAGTTGAATCTAATAAAAATAAGCATATAAAGATACAATTAATAGATGATAGTGGTAATATGCAAGATCCTAGTAAACTAGATAAAACAATGAAACATTGTGTAATTTTTGATGATTGTGTTAATGATAGAAATCAGTCAGTTCAGAGAAATTATTTCACAAGAGGTAGACATAATAACTGTAGTGTTTTTTATTTAACACAAAGTATGTATTCATTAGACGGAAGTGTTATTAGAAAGAATGCAAATATATTCATACTATTTGAAATAAATGCAAGAAACTTAAGTGATTTGTTAAGAGATTTATGTGTAAGAAATAAAGATGAATTTAAACAATCGTGTAACAATGCTTGGTCAAAAGATTATGGATTCATTACAATTAATATTGATAAAAAAATTCATGATAGAGTTATCGAACAATTGTTCTCTGACTAGGCTTCGCCTCGAGGGGCTTCGCCCCGACTGAAAGTCGATAGAAAATATTTTCGGGGAGTGATCGAACGGAGTGACCGAACGGAGTGGCCGAATAATTTTTTCTTATAAATTTTCTGTTAATAAAAATAAAAAAAATATGGTGGATGTTTACAAGATAGAACATGTACCAGTTTTAAAAGATTATCGTCATCCTACAAATCCTGTAAATTCGAAGAAAGAAGTTAGATTTTATTATCATCATAAATACGTAGCGCTCGTTACAGATTATAAAACAAAACATGGTATTAAACCGTGTGTTAAAACAAAAGACTTTCCACTTTGTTTAAGAAGTTTCCGAGTATTTTTGGCGTATAATAATTTATGGTGGTTGGTTAAGAAAGGACATTTAACAGCACATGAATTAGAAACATTACATCAATTACATATTCCTGTGTATATGTAAAAACGGAACCGAGGTTCTATGTAAAATTCATTTTTTCTTTTAAAAAATATGAATCGTGAAATGTCTCTCGGACAAACGTCTAGGATTGATGAATTAATCAAGAAACAAATTGCTGAGTTTGATGCGCAAATTAAACATAGTAAACGTAGTAAACGTATTAGAAAACAGAAACGTACTAGGCGTAGTATTAGACGTAATACTAAAAACCAGAAAAGTGGAACAAAAGAAATATTAGAAACTCCTATTACTGATATCTTTTTCGATGATAGAATTAAGGATGAACTTGGTGATGATTTATGTAATTTATTTAATCCAAATGAAATTAAATATGAAAATGTATCTTTTATTAATGTAGTAAATGATATGCGGAAACTTTTAGCAAATGGTAAAATTATTAATTTACTTGGAAAAGTTGTTAAAGATCAGGAAAATATAATTCAAAATTTTTACGTAACCTTTTATAATAAAAAATCATTTGAAACATGGTTGTCGAATCTGGATGAGAAATCCGATGCTAACGAATGGATTTTTACAGGTAATATTAAATATGAAGATTTTGGAATGAAGTTAGTACAAAGATCGCATAGAGGGGCAGGGATTAATATGAAATATAGAATCAAAGAATATTTCGGTGAATATTGTTATATTCCTTCTGAAGATTTTTGTTTTATTAAATGTTATAATGTTTTACGAGGTTTTAATGAAGAACAAGGAGAAATGATGAAAGAAATGTTTAATAATTTTTTATATAAAGAGAAAGCCACATCTAGAACAGGAGTAATGTCAAACTGCAAATTTTCTCAATTCAATAAATATTTTGGAGAATGCGTTCAATATTATAGTCCTGCTAATCGTCATTTAAATCCTAGAGGAATTGAAACGCTTCATAATTATGTTTATTACAATTATTTTCACGCAGGTTCAACAATTGGTCACTATTGTTTAATTAATAAATCTCATAAATTAAAAGCTATTAGAGAAATTGAAAATAATTTCAAACCCATATATAAAACAGTTACTGATGAAAATCTAACAACGCGTCCATATAAAATCATAACAAAGAAAAAAATTGACTATAGTTCAACATATATTTGGGATCTCGAAACTTTTCCTGATCCTAACTGTTCAACAGCTCATCCTATTCCTTACGCTGTAGGAGCTATTACTTTTAATAAATTTATATGTTGTTTACCGAAACAAAGATTGAAAGAATTAGAAACACGTTTGTTAAGTGATATGATTAAAATCAAACGATCAAAAGATGAAGATGAAATTAAAAAACTTAAAAAACAGATTAATGAGTATAATAATTTAACTGAATTAGAATTTAATAAACTTCAAAATTGTGTGAAAATATTTACGAGAACTGAGGATGATGAATGTTCGATCGGGGGAAACCCAGAGGACGTATGTCCGATCCATCAATTTTTTAAAACTCTTGGAAAATTTAATTATTCTAGAGTAACTTTAATAGCTCACAATTCATCAGGTTTTGATTCCTATTTTCCGATAAAAGCTAATTTTAAATTATCTAAACCGCCTCTTAAAACTTCAAGAGGAATATTGACTGCTTCATTACAAAATCCTTATACAACTGAATGTGTTAGTAGATATATTCAAAAATCTCTTAGATTTAAAAACAATATGAAAAAAGATTCACCTTCAGGTAAATTAGCACTTCAAACTATTATAATGAAATGTAGTTATCAACATGTAAAAACAAGTCTTTCTAAATGGTGTGAGAATTTTAAAATTCCTACGAATGTGTGCAAATTAAATTATGAAATTGGAGACATAACACATGAAAATTATAAAGAAAAAGAAATTGAATGGAGACCATATTTAGTTAACGATATTCTTTCTTTAGCTTTTTGTATCTACAAATATAATAATGTTATGCGAGATTTAGTTGGTGAAGATATAACTACTAATTTAACATCCTCTGCTTTAACATTTAACGGTTGGATGAAAAGCGTACAAAATGACAATATAAATATTCATTCTCATATAGATTTATGGGCTAGAAATTATATTAGAAAATCTGTTAAAGGTGGAAGAGTTTCAGCAAATATAAGAAAATACATATCGCCATTTTGTAGCATCTTGTTACCAATATTAAAACAGTATTTACCTGGTCGCTGTGCTGGGGGGACTTTGTCCCTTGGTCGCTACGCTGGTGGGACTTTGTCCCCGGGAAGTAATTTAATAGATTTAATGAAACAGTATCGAGATTTAGGAGATAAAACTGAAATTTGTAAGAAAATTTCAAATCAACTACTTGAACAAAAAAATGAATTTCTAATGGCTTTTGATGCAACATCTTTATATCCATCAGCTATGTATGATGAAAATTCAGAATACCCTAAAGCTGAATCAGCTAGAAAATTTCGTCAAGAAGAAGAGCGGGAAATAGTATATAAATTTAATAATCAAACATTTAGACCTAAAACTGGAATATTCTCTGTTGTGTTTCAATATCCGAATGATATGTTTTTCCAACCAGTTCCTATAAAAGATAAAGTTAAAAATCAAAATAATAATTCTCATGTAAAAGTAATCAGGTTTAGAAATGGTATATGTTATGATGTATTAACTTCTGTAGACATACAAGAAATTGTTAGATGTGGGGGAAAAATCTTACATATTACTGATGGTATAATTTATGAAAAAAATTATCAAGTTTCACCATTTCGAAATTATATTGAAAAACTTTTTAATTTGAGAAAAAGATATAAAACAGAAGGAAATACTGTAGGTGATGAGTTAATTAAATTATTGATGAATTCGCTATATGGCAAAACTGTGCAAAAAGATATAACCACTAAATATCATTTATGGAATGAGAATACATTGAGAAAAAATTTCACTCAAGAAGTAAAAGATTATGAAAAATTAAATGATGAACAATATTTAGCGAAAGTAGAAATGGAAGATGATGAATTTCTCAAAACTAATATTGTAAAAGATGGGAAGACGTCATTCATGCCATCACACTTAGGTTCTTTCATTCTTTCTCACTCTAGAAGAATCATGAATAACTTTATTTTAGAAATTAATGGTTTCAAAGAAAAATACATTCATTATACAGATACTGATTCAATATATATTTCCAATGAGCTCTTTAATAAATTAGACGCTGCTGGATATGTTGGAGGAGAATTGTGTCAAGGGAAAAATGATTATGGAAATGGTGGAATTATTTTTGCAATGTTTATTGCACCTAAAGTAAAATACTGTATTACTGTAGATGAGCAAGGGAGACTTAGTGAAAAGAAAACATTCAAAGGATATTCACAAGATAAAGTAAAAGTAGAAGATTTTCTAAAATTATATTCGGGGAAAACATTATCGACTACAGTTAATAAACCATGGAAAAGATCTTTAGAAACAGGAATTAGTATTCCTGATAAAAATAATAATACTGAAGAAAAAAAATTTTCTGGTCAAATAAATATTCTTAAACGTCAAGCACCTGATGAAAATGAAATTATGTTACCTTATAACGGAGAAGATATTCAAGCTGAAATATTTCAAACAATCATCTGTGAGAGTAATTTAAGTGATGATGATGATGACACGTGGGAATAATAATTTTTTTATTACATCTAAAAATTTTATAACATCTAAAAATTTTATAACATCTAAAAAATTTATTACATCTAAAAATTTTATAACATCTAAAAAATTTATAACATCTAAAAATTTATTACATCTAAAAATTTATTACATCTAAAAATCATTTATTACGCTCATCTAACCAAATGTCACTTCAGCGCTAAAAATTTGGTTATTATCATCTAAAAATTGTTCAGATTACATATGATTCGTCCCATATATGGGCATTATTGCTGCATGCAACATGGCGCTTCTATGGTGTTGTCTAATTTCTCCATGGAATTGGATTGTTCATACATTCGCTTGAATGGACAAAGATCCATTTCTAGGAAAAATAAATATTAAAAATTATCGAATATTTTGGTATTTTCTATTAAGTTTTATCATATTAAGTTTCATCATATAATGTTTTATCAAAAGATAATTTAAATTTTTTTTCACTAACTATTGATTCTTCATCATCATCATAAATTGTTTCTTCATCATCATAAATTACACTTTTTGGGATTGGATGCCCTTCCATGATAGGATACCATTCTCTTATTGGAATATCTAATTCTAAATTACATCTTTTATCTGATAATAATATAATAGAGAAAAATATTGGTCTTTGATCTCTTTTGGAAAATTTAATAACACCACCATAATCTGAATCACTTTTAGTTTTTGTTAAAGATGATAAAATTTTAAATTGATTAGATGTAAATCCTAATTTAAATTTTGTAGACCCGACACATAGTTGTCTAACAGTATCTTCAACTATACCATCATTATTATTTTCAATTGTAAGAAAATAAAATTTAGATAAATTTTTATGATTACTAATATTTTTATAATCTTTTTTACCATTTACACCTTTTTCAGATGTTACAGAATCATCATTATTATCATAAGATTCTTTAAGATCGGGCAAAGCCCTAGAACCTTCAGTTCGTTTATTATGAATATGATTATGGTCATTGTTAATAGTATAAGGTGTAGTCCACATATAAATTTTCTCTTGTTGAGCTAAACCATTTATATAAGATTTTAATAAATTAATATTTAAGTTTGAATATAATCCTATATACGTATCATCATCATATCTTTGCGGCATTTCTAATGTTTCTTGTTTATAAATTGTATCTCTATAATAAACTTGGCATAATAATTCTTCATTATGTTTTTTACTCTCGATATGAATGTTATATTGATTTTGTTCATCAACAAATAATCTAATTTTTTCTTTGGAAAAAGATTTTAATTTTTTAACTAATTCTTTAATATTGATATAATTAATAATTTTAGTTTCTATCCAATCAGTATTACTAATCGGCAAAACTGCTCTAATAAATCCATAAACATTATTATGACCTATTATAACCATATTTTCTTTATTTAATTCAACATAAGCTACATCATTATATTTACTTACAATCTCCATAAATTTAATAAATGGATCCCCCGGAAATAAACAATAATTAGTTTCTATAGAAGGTAAACCTTTAGTCTGTTCTCTAAATATTTCGGCTTGTAATTGAAATAAAATATTAACATCTATACATGGATTATTATTATTATTATTATCAAAACATTTATTTTCAAATCCCGTTGATCTCGTCGAATAAGAAGAACAGGATGATGCGGGCGAATATAATTTTTTTAAATTTGGATTTTCCATTTTTTTATTTTTATTAGAAAAAATTTTATTTTTTATTTTTATTAGAAAAAATTTTATTTTTTTATTGTTAAAAAATGATGTTACCAAATGTTGGTGGAGGTGCATATATCCCGAATAATCGTGAATTAGAAATAGAAATAGAAAATTATATTATGAAAACTGGACACGTTTTATCTGGTCCATTGCATCTTTCTATTCTTCCGCAACAAAATACAGAGTTAACAAATAAACAATATGTTGATACACAAATCAATGACTTAAAAGAAAAATATATAAACGATGTTTTGGTTCCACTGATGAATGAATTAAAGTTGCTTAAACTTAATGACAAATCACTAAACGAAAAATTATTAAAACTTGATAAAAAGGATAGAGAGCTAGAAGCAGATATAGCAAAACTTTTTAAAAAGATTTCTGAACAATCAAAAATTTTAATATTACTTTCTATAAAGTTAAAATCTGCAGTCATTAAAAATAAACATCAGATAAAAATGTTAAAAGAACAATTAGAAGATGAAATAGAAAAACTACCTGAAAGAATTAAAAAAAATTTAAAGCAGTTACAAACTACATTCCAAAAAAGTGTTGATGAATTAAGTTCTAAAATTACTCAACAAATGAAAAAGATGAATAGAATAATAAATGAAGTAAACTCGCTTAATCAAAGAGTTGATAAAATGAAAACTCTTAAAATCAATTTAGAAAATGAATTAAAGAAAAATTTACAAGAAAACTCTAAAGAAAATAAAGAACAGTTAGATGCTGTTAAAAGACAATTAGATGTTCTTAAAATTAAGTTAAATGCGCTTAAAACGGCATTGAAGATTAATCAGCAGAAAATGCAAGTTAATAGCAAAGAAATTAAAGTACATCACACGCTGCTTGACGCAATAGATAAAGTACAACAGTCAATTAATAAAGTTATCTCGAAGTTGTTGTCCATTCACAAACGTAAATCTTAACACGTAAATATTTTTCACAAAAGTCAAATTTAAGCTTAAAAAATGCCTATAATTTATAAACACAATCTTAAATATTTTGCATCAAATAATAAAATTGCTCATCAACCATCTCTGAAACCTGTGTACCATTATGATAGTGTAGAAACTGTCGGAACACAAAAGTTCCTAGGCACCGCAGGTGCCGTCCAAAAAGAAGGGGCTGGCATCTTTTCTGGTATTGGTAGTATCGTTAACTTAATTAAAAATAATAAAGATTTGATTACATCTGCTGCAAAAGGAGCAGCTGCTATAGGTAGTACAGCTAGTGCAATATCAAATGCTGTTAAATCTCAAAACGAATTAAAACAGCTAGAAGCTATTCGTAAACTTAGGAATGATTCTGAAGAACTAAAAAATTTAAAAAAACTTTCAGAGGAAACAAAAAACAAAATTGCTAACATAGCTGTTGATGGTGATAGTAAACATAATGAAAATAAAAATAATAAAAAAACAATTGAAGAAATAAGAGGTAATGGTCTAGCAAAATTCTAAAATATATTTTTTAGTAAAATTATTTTAGTAAAATTATTTTAGTAAAAAATTTTTCTGTGTGTGAGAAAAAACAAAAAGTCAAATTATTTTTTATAAAAATGTCTTCGCTAATTGAAAATAAATTTAGATTAGACGATCCTCCGTTCGTCAGTTATAATCAAAAAAAGAATGACTATATAAGAATTGCTATGAATCCCGGATCTTCCAGTAGAGTAAATACTGGAGGTGATTTAATTTTTGAAGTTGATAATCAACAAAGTTATTTATATCTACCTGATTCATTTTTACACTGTGAATATTCTTTATATAGTGATGCCAATTTTACAACACCATTACCTGATACCGATAATATTGCACTAGAGAATAATTTCTTTCCAAGATTATTTACACAAATGCGTTTAGATGTTGCAACTCAAAATATAGAAACAATAAGTGATTCTCCAGGTGTAATTGATACAATGCTTAGATTTGTAACAATTGGTGAAAATAATAAAAAGTATGAAATCGAAGGTTGGTTTCCTGATACTAATGATGGTATAATTGTTGATGATTTAACTCACGCTGGAACAGATGCAGCAGGAATTGCGAAAGATGTAGAAAATATTGCAAAACATTTAAATAAAACAAATAATGAAGCATATAAAGAAAGACGTGAATTTAACAAAAAAAGTAAACAGACAGTAAATTGGTCATTGTCTCCATTATTCGGATATTTAGATTATGATAAAATATCATATCAATTAAAATTTAAATTAATAATTCATCGTACAGCAAATAATGAATTAATCTTTTTTGGTAAGACTGGGAAAAAAGCATATTTAAAAGTTGATAGACTTGAATGGTGGATTAAGCATATTACTCCTAGTTTAGAGATTGAAACAGCTATTGCAAAAAGATTAAATACTAACAAACCAATTCCAGTAAATTTTCTAAAGCGTACTGTTAGTTCAGTAACTTTTTCCGAACAAAGATTTAACTGGCATTTTACTAGAACTGCGAATACTCCAAGATATTTATTACTAACTTTTCAAAGAAATAATTCTCCAAGTTTTGATAAGAACAATAATCTCTTCCATATTAATACAATTCGAAGTTTACAAGTTTCATTAAATCAAACCCGATATCCAATTGATCCATTAAGATTCGATGATACCAATAATCAATTTATGGAAGGATATGATTCTTATAGAAATCTTTGTATAGAATTTGGAGTTGAACCACAATTAACTCCTGGAGATTGGAGACATTTATATCCTGTTGTCTGTTTCGATTTAAGTGCACAATCTGAAGATATTATCAAGACAGGTTGTGATGTAACAATTAATATTGAAAAGAAAGATTCCACAACTTCATTGATGGCTTATGGTTTATTGCTAGAAGATGTAAAATATTCTATTGAAATTCTTAATGGAAAGATGGCTAGGATCGGTTAAAGCCTCTGAACAAAGTTCTATAGGTTAGTAACCTTACGACCTTTGGTCCGATAGGCTAAAGCCTCGAGGAGCTTCGCTCCGATAAGTTAATTAAATTCTTAGATTAAAATTTTTTTAGTAATTAGTAATATATTTTTTGGTAACTTGAAATTTTTTAATAACTAGAATAGATTAAAATTTTTTGGTAACTTAAAATTTTTTTATTAAAAATGTCGCAAGCGAAAGGTAATAATAATAAAACTGTTGAATTAAAATTACGTAATATTGTTGACAAAAATACCCCTAAAACTATTACGATTAACAAAAAAAAGTATTACATAAGTAAACCAATGATAGAGAATATTCAATTACAAGAAGAAAAGAATGGCGGGATTCTCCCATTAATTCCACTAATAATAGGTGGCATAGCTGCAGCAGGAAGTGTTGCAGGTGGGACAGCTGGTATTGTCCAAGCAGTAAATAAAAATAAATCAGAGAAGGCAGCATTAGAAGAACAAAAACGACATAATAGAGAGTTAGAGAAAGTTGCTAGGGGTGAAGGAGTAGTAGATAATTTTATTAGTAAATTAAAATTAGTTGATGAAGGAAAACGAGTTCTCAAAAATATTCTCCACAATGTTGATGATTTAATTGAAATTAAAGAAACTAAAGATGGTTCTGGAATATATCTAAGTCCTAGTATGATTCGGTAATAACCTCAGGACCTTTGGTCCGATCGGCTAAAGCCTCTGAACTAAGCTCTATCGGCTAAAGCCTCAGGACCTTTGGTCCGATTAGGTAAAACATCTATTTTATCTTTTAAATTTTTTTTATCTTTTAAAATGAATTCTACAAATTCCGAAAATTTAATTAAATTAAAAATTTCTAATTTAGATTTATTAAATTATCTATTAAACAAAAATAAAAACTCAAATTGTCAGCATATTGGAGGTGACAAGAACAAAGTTCCATACCACTTCGGTGGTGATATACAAAAAACATTAGAAAACTTTCCTGGATTTATTTGGAGTAAATATTCGAAAGAAAAACATCTTCCTGGTCATTCATATACCGGTCCAGGAACTCGATTAGATATAAGACTAGATGAGAATAATAATCCGAAACCAGGTGAAGAACCGATAAATAGAGTAGATGCCGCAGCTTACAGGCATGATTTAGCTTATCGAAATCATGATCTAAGTTCTCGACATGCAGCTGATAAGAAGATGATTCAAGAATTAGATAGTATTCAAAATCCTACATTTAGAGAAAAAATTGAAAGAATGTTTGTTAAGAAAGCTTTACAAGCTAAAATATTATTCGGTCAGGGTTTAAATGAAACGACAGCAAAGCTGTCTGAGAGCAACGCTCGAACCTACGCGTCCGAAATTCATAGGGAATACAGAAAGCCTAAATATTTATTGAAAGTAAAAGTATTTAATAAAGATGATATTTGGAGTGCTGATCTTATTCATATGCCGAATGAAAGGGACTACAAATACGCATTGACCGTTATAGATTTATATACACGATACGCTTGGGTAAAACCTTTAAAAAATAAAAGTGGTCTATCAGTTAAATATGCGTTTGAAGAAATCTTTAAAGAAAGTAATAGAAAGCCAAAAAAATTGTTTGTTGATAAAGGATCGGAATTTTATAACCGAAACGTTCAGCCACTATTTGAAATTGTTTATTCAACTGAAAACGCTGGGAAGGCCGTAGTGATAGAAAGATTCAATCGGACGTTAAAAAATAAATTATTCAAGAAATTTACTAGCAAAGAAATCAGAAATGGTTAAAAATATTACCAGGAATTGTAGATCAGTACAATAATAAAGTTCATTCTGGTATTGAAGAAACTCCAAAGAATGCTTCTGAGGACCCTGATTTGATAAGAAAAAAAATATTCGAGAATAATTATTCGAATGAGAGTAATCCGAATTTGCAGAAACTTAAGGCGAAATTTAAAATTGGAGATAGAGTTAGAATATTTAAATATAAGAATAAATTTGAAAAAGGCTTCGTCGGATACTGGACTAAAGAAATATTTGAAGTTTGCAAAATAAATCAAAGTTATCCGATTACTTATGAAATTAAAGATTTAGATAATGAGGATATCAGAGGTCGTTTTTATCAAAATGAATTACAGAAAACAGAGCTTTAACCTTTAGGTGGCGCTTCAGCTAGCTTCGCTTGAGTTATAGATTGTTTAACTCTAACATAATATCTAGAAATGGTACTCCTTTTTGTAATTTAAATAAAACATAAAGACATAATTGCCCACAATAAGTTGTTCCCGGTTTTTGAATTTGAAATGTATTATAAATTCCATTGCCAAGTATTTCTCTTACTTCATTCGTAGGTGGAAGCCCGTATGAGTCAAAATAATAATTATCTCCGTTTTTACTAAAGATACCTGCTGACCAATGTACGCCGTTTTGGTCTGAAGTGTGAAGATTCGTTATGAAATTTACAGTTATTGATGGTCTATTTTTTAGGAATTGTAATTCGTTTCTCATTAGAACATGAAAATTCTTTATTCCTAATCGATTAGCAATCTTATTTAAATCGAAATTCGTTGTTGTCTGTGTTCCATATAATTTCAAAAACTCATTTATGTTGCTCATTTTATAATAAAAAAATTTCTTAAGGGACCCCTAGAAGTCAGAGGGGGGGTATTGATTTAAAACTGTTCTCTAATGATGTCTTTCCTTACTACTTAGTCAGAAGGGGGTATTGATTTAAAACATTTTTATAATGATGACTTTCCTTACTACTTGGGGGGGGGTATTGATTTAAAACTGGTCTCTAATGATGTCTTTCCTTACTACTTATTCAATTTTGAAATGATTTAATTTAATCTAAATTTAAACGTTACATTGTTGCATTGTATTAGTAGAGTTGGTGTTTCGCTCATCTTTTATCAATAGTAATTCATTACTCATCAATATGTGAAAATTCTTTATTCCCAATTGCTTAGCAATCTCATTTAAATCGAAATTTAATGTGGTTTTGTTTGCTGTATATTTTTTGGAAGTCCCTGATGTTTCTCATTTTTATAGAAGATACAATGTTTCTATTATATTCCCGTAAATGAGAAATTAAAAACAACACATGGATATTTCAATTTGGTTACATTGAAATACATGTAAATTTGTCCACGCGAGGACAAGGTTTCATTGGATGAGAGAAAAATGACGTCATATAACAACATAATGAAAATGATTGAAAACAGGAAATAACATTGCATTTAAAACAGGAAATAACATTGCATATAAGATACAAGTTTTCTAAACAATAGGATTTCTGTCCACGCGAGGACAAGGTTTCATTGGATGAGAGAAAAATGACGTCATATAACAACATAATGAAAATGATTGAAAACAGAAGGGTTGAATAATCAATTATTCCAAAAACACTCATCTTGTGAAAGACACTGCTCCAAGATTGAAAGATTAGTTTTTAACAGTCGTATAGGAAGCGAAACTCTACAAAGAGTCTGATATTTATCTGCCAGTTTTGCCAACTTCATTGCGAAACTCAATTCAGTTCGTGAAAGGTTAATATTGTGATGTTTTAAGAGATATGTGAAATCTGCTTTATTATTCTCACACAAGGATAATATATGATTGGCGTGTTTTCCAATAAAAATTTTACATGTGACACTCAAAAGATGGCTTTGTTTTTCGTATTTCAAGTGTTGTTTCAAAGAATTCACTGTCGTTGAAATGTCCCCCGCCGGTTCTGTAAAATATTCTACTGATTCGATGAATGTATGACGTTCAACAACACTTTCCTTCAACTGTTTTGTAAATGTTTCGATTCTGAAGGGAAGTGCTGCTTCCTTCTTTGCTCTGGCTGCGATTTTATGTTGCTCTTTGTATTCTTTTCGAGCAGAACGTATAGCGTCAGGATTGAAGAGTAGAGGCGCTTTCTTCACTTGCTGGTCTATATACGAAAAGTATTCAGAATGTTTCTCCGATGGAATGAACAAATCCGCAATATTTTTGAAGAACTCTGGAAGTACCGTTGCTATGTTGGCTTGTTGTTCAACGACTGCTTGACTCATGATTGACGGATAAATTAGTACAAATCACTATGTTCAAAATATAAGAATAACGTAATTAAAGATAGCGGAGCGATGAGAGCAAGCAGATGATAAGTGTTAATTGAAATAATATCACACCAATCTGAGCACACGATACAATGACAGACGAGAGAGATAAATGAAAACAGTACAGCTGGCAGATATCTTAACGTCATACGGATGTGCTGACGCACTAACAAGAATTAAAACAACTCGCCTAACGTACAATTAAAATATCATTGTTTCACAGAGTAGTAGCAGCTGTTTGTTCTTTCATACATTGTTTCCTTTCAAATGTTTGAGTTGGAGGACACAGCTCCTTACACTGAAATGCATTTTATTCATAAATGCGAGAAGCAGATGTTCTCTACAATTGAGTGTTCATCTGAGTGCAAAAGCAGTAGATAAATTGTAAGAACGCCAGGAGCGGTCATGATTTGAGCAAGAAAATGATCATAATCACAAATTTGAAATTCTCAACTTTTATGATTTTTGGTGTCCGGTTTTACATGACCTGGAACGGTCATGATTTTAAGGGTGAAAATTGTAATTCTCAAATTTGAGATTCTTAACTTTTATGATTTTCGGTGTCCTAGAACGGTCATGATTTTGGCGGGGGTGAAAATTGTAATTCTCAAATTTTGAGATTCTTAACTTTTCTGATTTTTTCGGTGTCCGGTTTTACATGACCTGGAACGGTCATGATTTAAGCGAGGGTGAAAATTGTAATTCTCAAATTTTGTGATTCTTAACTTTTATGATTTTCGGTGTCCTGGAACGGTCATGATTTAAGCGAGGGTGAAAATTGTAATTCTCAAATTTTGAGATTTTGAAAAATTTGAAAAATTGGGTATTTTTAAAAACGCTTAAATTTTCGCCCTTCGGCCTTCGGCCACGTGAAATTTGAAGTCTACCTAAATTTTTGAAATTTTTGAAATTTTGATTTTTTGAAAAAACCCGCAAAAGTGTGACATCCGGCGCAAGCGAAGCGAAGCAAAGCGAAGCGAAGCGTCGCGCCGGATGTCACACTATATACTACTCCAGTTTCACAGCCAACACCGTGGGTGAGCCAAATTGTAGTGGTGAAAAAGAAAGACAAGAACTTGCGTATCTGTCTTGACCCGCATGAACTGAACAAGGTCTTAGAAAGAGAGCGGTACCAATTGCCGGTCCTAGAAGATGTTTTGCACGATTTGAGTGAATCCACTGTGTTTTCGAAAGCGGATTTGAAAAATGGTTACTGGCACGTACAGCTAGACGAACAATCAAGCATGTTGACGACCTTCCAAACTTGTTTCGGCAGGTATAGATGGCTTAGGTTGCCATTTGGATTGAAAGTATCGGCTGAGATTTTTCAGAAGAAGTTACATGAAGCACTGGACGGTTTGGAGGGAGTAGTGAACGTCGCAGATGATATCATAATCCATGGTAAAACGCTAGAGCAGCACAATATGAGGCTAGAGCGGTTTTTACAGAGGTGTAGAACGTGGGGTATCGAGTTGAATGACACAAAAATGATCACAGCGGCCAACCAGATCACGTTTATGGGGCACCAGATATCCAGTAGAGGACTTGAGGTTGATCCTGAGAAAACGAAAGCCATCACAGAATTTCCAGTCCCAACCAATGTGACGGAATTGAAGCGCTTTCTAGGCATGGTGAACTACCTGCAGCGATACTTACCCGATGTCGCCACGATAGCATACCCACTACAGAATTTATTAAAGAAAGATACAGAGTGGACATGGAGCGAATCGCAGAAAGCTTCATTTGATAGAGTCAAGCAAATGATCAGTGAATGCACAGCACTAGCCATTTTTGATCAAGAAAAGGAGCTCGTTCTCGAGAATGATGCGTGTGAATATGGACTAGGTAGCGCCATGAGTCAGGAAGGCAAGCCGATAGCTTTTGCGAGTCGTCTTCTCACACCCACAGAGCGAAACTATGCCCAGATAGAAAAGGAAATGCTGGCTTTAGTTTTTGGGTTGGTCAAATTCCACCAATTCACTTTCGGGCGAAAGGTCAAGATAATTACAGATCATCAACCCCTTGTCTCTATTGTGCGAAAACCTCTTGACAAAGCACCCAGAAGGTTGAGAGCCATGCTGCTGAGAGTCCAAGAGTATGATTTCGAGTTGATCCACAAGCCGGGAAAATCTCTAATGTTAGCTGACACCCTCTCACGCGCCCCAATCAACGAAAACAACGAAGCTACACATTTTAACGTGAACAACTTGAGTCTATCTCCGATGTCTCAGAACAAACTGCAAGAACTCCGTGCAGCTACAGAATCTGACAGTGCACTAAGTGAGCTCAAGACAACGATCATGGAAGGCTGGCCATCCCACAAGAGTCAGGTCCACAGGGACATCACACGTTTTTTCGATTATCGCGATGAGCTGACAGTTCAAGATGGCATTGTGCTTCGAGGGACCCGTCTAGTGATTCCAGTGTCCATGAGATCCGAAATGAAGAAGAAGTTGCATGCGGGTCACTCAGGGATCAATTCATGTTTGCGTCGAGCCCGTCAATATGTATACTGGCCAGGCATGTCGGCTGAAATCAGACAGTTGGTTGAATCATGTGACTCATGTAACACTTTCCAAAGTCGGCAATCAGCAGAGACTCCAATATTACACGAAACCCCTGAGAGGCCATGGGCAAAGGTGGGAACTGATTTGTTCAACTACAAAGGAAAAGACTTCCTGGTCACGGTAGATTACTACAGCAATTTTTTCGAGGTGGATGAGTTGAGTGATACGTTGTCACAAACGATAATCGCGAAATTGAAGGAACATTTTGCACGTCATGGTATCCCAGATACACTCATTTCGGACAACGGTCCACAATTTGTCGCGCACACTTTCCAGGATTTTACTAAGACATGGGAAATCAATCACCTCACGAGTAGCCCATATCACAGCTGTTCAAATGGAGCAGCCGAGGCAGCTGTGAAAGTGTGCAAAAATTTGATGAGAAAATGTGACCATGGTAGCGAAGACTTCAGGTTAGGTCTGCTCAACCTGAGAAACACGCCTCAGGAAGGCATAGGCTCCACTCCATCCCAGCGGTTAATGGGGAGGATAACAAAATCCTTGATTCCCACAGCTCTCACCACGTTGTTACCGATAGGACACAACATGTGTCAGGACCAAGCACGAATTGAGTCTAAAAGACAAAAGCAGGTAGAGAGGTACATCCACCGTAAGGACTTGCCCCCACTTCACCCAGGCGATAGAGTGCGAGTCTGTCCCAATGGACAAAATAAGGAGTGGCGGACTGGGGTTGTAGATGAAAGACAAGGTCCCAGGTCTTACAAAGTGTCAGTAGGACACAGTCAGATAAGGAGGAACAGGCAAGATTTAAGAATGGAGAAACTGGTACGGAATCGGAGTGAGACCAACAGCCCCACACCCAAGGCGGACCGAGCAGGAGAAGAATCGAGAACTAGTGCCGTTGGAACACGATCAGCCGAAGTGAGCGAATCACCGTGCGAGGAGACCTGCGAACCGACCTTCGAATCAAGGGAAGCGGAGACGAGGGGACCGGACGCGATGCGAGCAGCGAGGAGGAGATCATCCAACGGCTCGATGCCGCTACCGAGGGAAGAGGGCGTGCCGATCACCACAAGGAGTGGAAGAAATGTGAAAGTTCCCCAGAGACTAGACTTATAAACATTCAGTCACAGCCCATGCATGCGAATCATTTCAAAAAGGGACTTATACATTCAGTGACAGCCCGTGTGTGCGAGTCGTTTCAAACGGGGGAAGATGTTACGTGACCATAGAGTAACGCTACATTATGAATTGCGAACTAGACATTTTGTTTGTATACACCATTTAATTGTAAAGCATATGTTATGTTGTAATTGAAGCAGTGGTTTCAATAGACTGAAAGTTTCCAACCACACGAGTCTTTTAATTGATTATTCCATGTACTTAACAGAGGTCAGCAAGACGTTTATTTTGACAACTGTTTATTCCATCTTCATCTTGAACAGTAGCCGAGAGCAAGTAGTTCATCAGTAAAACAAATAAGAGTGGTGAAAGGACATTGCCCTGTAGCACACCGCTATTGACTTCGAATGAGTCAGACACTTGACCATTCACATTCACACGACACTTACTTCTATCAGGAAGTATTCGAGCGATATTAACATACTTTTGAGGAATTCTATGATTTCATTATTTTCGAAAGAACTGGTCGGTGCACACTATCAAAAGCCTTTTTGTAGTCAACGAAAGCCAGAAGTAATGGAACTCGGAATTCCGAACATTGTTGTAGTATGTGTCGCATCAGGAAAATTTGATCGCAGCTGCTTCTGTCTTTCCGAAATCCAGCTTGTTCATTTCTCAAGATGTTCTCGACATAGTTATTCATATATATAATAAAGAATAAAAGTATAATACAGAATAGTTTCATGGTATGCGATGTCAATGATATACCTCGATAATTTCCACAATTTGTGAGGTCCCCTTTCTTGGGCAGTTTTATGAGAATAGCCGTTTCCCACTCATCAGGTTTCAACTCTGTCGCCCATATCTGATTGAAAAATCGACAAAGAAGGTCAAGAGAAATTTCTTTCTCGAATTCCATCATTTCGCTCATTATTCCGTCACATCCAGGTGCCTTTCCTCGTTTCATGCTTTTGAGAGCTCTTTTAACCTCAATGACGGTTATTGGATGTATGGCAGTTCTATATCTTTTTCGGCTTCTGGTACTTCGAGTTCATCATGCTGTCTCGTTACCTACAATAGTTCATGATCTCGCATAAATGCTCTACCCATCTCTTCCGAATGTCATCATCTGTAGAAAGCAAAACTCCATATTTGTCTCGAAAAGGTGCCTCTTTCCTTCTTTTTCCTCTTTCCTTCTCCAGTAATTTCTTTCAAGATTTTATAAGCTTCTAGAACACCATGCGAGCTGCCCGCTTTCAATGTGTTCTCTGCTTTATCAGCTTGGTTTTCTAGGAATTGACTCTTATCTCTGCGCGCACTGTGCATTATATCTTTGCGCAGACTCTGATGTATATTGCTGTGCTATATAGTAAGATTCCATAGTAAGCAGCTACTCAATACATAATAAGTAGCTATAAAATGTCATGATTAAGAATAGGAATGTATCTCTCTATTCATGCAATATATCCGGTGTGAGTTTAAATAAAGAACCCACTGCGCCTGGCTGCGCTCACAATGGTTGTTTTGTCTTACGAGTTGGCCATATACAAATCTACAATAGAACATGGCGTCGCATATACCTTCCAACTGCGTAAGGACGGACCAAAATTTGACATTGAGACTGATCGCGACCTGTTTGACGACTGGTGTCTAAAAAGGAGTGCATTCGAACGTTTGTCCGGTATTTCAAGCATCACGGATGCCACGGAACGAGCAGCAATGCGACTAGGGTTTACAATCCCGGGATCTCGGATCCCGGGATCTCGACCCTATTTCCGAGATTAAAAATCCCGGGATTACGTCTTCGAGATCTCGAGGTATTTCGAGATATTTGAAAGATTGGCCCTGAGTTCCTTCTAAGTGAAATAGTTAAGAGAGTCAATGGCTTTTTTGAAAATGCATCTAAATTTTTTATGTTCCAAGTTTGATAAATTGCTAATGTGCTGTATTTGCTGAGCTAGCTGGTTAAGCCTCGTTCACATGATGACATTAGTGCCGAGGAGCAGCGCGAAATCTGGGCTAAATCAATGCCGTGACACAAACCGTTCAGACGCTTAATAAACAGTGTTGTGACACTGCTACTAGTATTGCTTCTGTAAACTGAAAATACTTCGTAAATTGATAGCTGAAAGACAAATCACAACGATTTAAAATAACGACTAAAGGCCCGTTCAAGGCTCGTTCAGACAGAGCTAGATTTGCGGTTTGCGGTCTTTGAGGGAAAAACCGTCGAAGAAACCGTCATTCAACCCAGTGAGTCTCCCGAATTCGCTCTATTGACAGGTCACCGGACTGCTACTGCAGCTGCGGTGTGTTGGTTTTCACACATCGACAACGAATTGTGTCTCGGTGATTAATTGACGGTGAAAGACAATTTGAAAAAAATCATCAGTTATCGACAAAATGACATTGCAGTTGTATTCATCTTGTTGTTGTGATGAAGACAATGTTTCGTTCATCAAAATCGACCCAGTGGTTCAGAAGTTATGTCAAAAAATGCATTTGCTCTCTAAGTGAATGTAGGCCTATGCTCAACTGATAAGTGAGTACCGTTGACAGAAAGTCTTCGAAACACAAAATTGGCGATAGCTCAGCTAATATTACATCAAATTTAACAAAATAGACTTCATTTTACTTGTCATTTCATGATTGTGAAGATGGTGCAGACAGTTGCTTACACAGATATAGAAAATCTTTTGCCAATACTCATTATCACATCAGTTGACAAGCACGTATCGTCTTTTGAAATATTTCTTGAAACTTAATGATTAAAAACATATACAGTATACATAAATCTCGATCGAGATCCCGGGTTCCCGGGATTGCGATTAGCCAGTCTCGAAAATCCCGGGATTGAGAAAACGACTCGAGATTGTAAATCTTAAATGCGACTTGACGCTCTACACGAGAGCCTTTCCTACGCTACACTTCGAGTCATCAGAAACCTTTCTCTTCCTGCGGCTCATCAGAAAGACGTCGACGAAATTATCCGTGCTCTTGAACATTACATCAAAGGCAATATCAATGAGATCGTGTGGATTAGACATTTTTTTCGCCGTACTCAACGTGACAGTGAACCATTTAACGACTGGTTGGTCGAGTTACAAGATCTAGCCAGACGTTGCAACTTCCCTAAATGCTGTTCGAAGTGCGAGGACATACAATTAAGAAATCAAATTGTTCTTGGTGCAGCTGATCCTGATGTCGTGCAGAAACTTATCTTAGCTGGGTCAACGCTTACATTGTCCCAGGCTAGAGATATTGGCGAAGCTGAAGAAGCCGCTAAACGTGACAAGCGGGCTTTAAACCAGCCTTCCACGGTCAACCTAGCGACCGCAACCTCTGCTCATAGACGAGCCAAACAAATGCGACAACCCAAACCAATCGAAGGTCAGCAGTGCAAGTGGTGTGGCCTGAATCACGCTCGCGATCGTGATAAGTGCCCTGCTAAGGAGAAGAAATGTCGATCATGCTCTAAGATCGGACATTTCTCGAAGATGTACCGCTCCCGCCCCAAGCAGTAGTTTTCATCAAAGCAGCAGAAGCCTGTTGTAGCTTTTTACCGAAACGATAGCAGCAAAAACTCCCCGAGTAGTTTTAGGTCGAAAGTAATATTCCAAAAGTAAACAGACTGATCTTCGGCGTCCAGCGCCTTCGTTGGTCGATCTTACAATAGCGTTACAACAAACCTGTTGTAGCTTCAATCATCAGTGTCATACGAACTCCTTCGGTCGACGACAGACCTCCGCTCATCAGTGTGAAAGTTAATGACTTGTCTCTTCGTGCAATGCCCGATACCGGAGCCAACATCGACGCTGCCGGACCGGACATTCTCCAGAAATTGGGACTACGTGTGTGCGATCTCAACAAGCAATCGTTAACTCAAACCTCCGCAGCGAATCGTACAACTTTCTCAGACAGCATCGGTAATTTCACAGCCAACATCTCTCTTCAACAGACTACGGTCAACACCACAATTCATGTGTTTCGGGAACTGAAAGGGGAGCCATTAATTTTGAAATGGTCTACATGCAAAGCACTTGGCATTATCCCACGTGACTTTCCGGTATTCCATTTGTGTGCGCAGCAGGACGCCGCCATCGTAAGTTGTGTGCGTCGCACTCAGTGCGCTCGTGAAGGTTACACGCAGATGACACACGCCTCAGCGAGTCGTCCAGAGCCAGTAACAGCTTCTCCACCGGCAACCAATCACGTGCCAGCTAGTAAGTCGGATCTCATCAGCTGTTACCCACGTGTGTTTGACAAGACAATTCGTACGATGACGGGTGAAGTGTTTAACCATGGACGTCTCTATAATAGCGGCTCTGGACATGAAGGCTGCGAAAAATGATTTTCCCTTTGTACGTGATGAGGGTTACCTTCTCTGGCTCACTCACTGCCTCTCACAAGCAAGACGCATGCGTGCGTTCAGTTGCAATACACACAATGTATGTCATACCGTGTGGTCATGACGATTTATATTGACGCGATACTTCAGACACAGATTAGAGGATAAAGTCAGCCGACTCATAAACAGTAGCGACTTCTTTGTATGTGTGCTTGCAGTGTGGCAGCGGACTCTGATTATTATAGGCTTACTAGTTTGGAACTATAAATCCCATAAATGGATCGAACATGCGCCGTTGTCGGTTGCCGCACAGGCTACAAGTCGGAGCCCAAAGAAGATAACGTGACGTTACATGCCTTTCCTCAAGACGATCCTCGTTTGAATAACTGGCTTCGCAGAATATCAAGAAAAAACTTCAAGCCTAGCAAGCACACTGGTGTGTGTTCTAAGCACTTTACCGACGATGACTTCGTTTTAACTTCACAAGACACTAATAATCGACGAAAACGTGATTCCTCTTTGCTACAGAAGCGCTATCTGAAAAGTGACGCAGTCCCATCTGTCTTTCATCGCCTGACAGGACACTTCCCTCCTCCGAAACCTCACAGACGATCTCAGAAGGCAACATCGACCAGTCGACTCCAAAACGACACTGACGCATTGGAAGCGGAATATAACGACTTCGTGACTCGCGATCGACTTCAAGATTTCACTGATCTGTGCTCGCGTGTTAAATTCGACTCATGGTCTAATGACTTTACCAAGGAATGGGCAAAAGTGGAGTCAGACAACCGCATTCAGTATATTATCCTCGACTTCGAACCAAACGGTATGTGTCACATAGCATCATCACTGTTGATTGATAGCGATTTGAAAGTAACTGTGGTGTCTGGAGATCGAGTAATTCCTTTTAGCCACTATCGACATTTAGTTCATAGTAACAACAAGATTTCTTTGTATACTCAGTTTACCAACTTATTAGCGTTTGTGAAATCCACATCAGATGGGTATGTTTTCGAGACATCATTTACTCATGAGGTTATGCGTAGCCTACATCAGATTCATTGTTAGAATACGCCCAGGAATTTTCTTTGGATGTTACTAAATTGAATCGATTGGAATTTTTATGCGAGCAATTAAGACTGTTAGCTAATGAAAGTAATTTTGCAATGCGGTATTCGTCCAATGTGATAACAACTTCGTACCTTCTCTACTTTACGAGTCCTTCGTGTTATCGTGTTCTACGAACTTCAAACATTTTACTCCTTTCAACTATTCGACACATGCAGACGATAACCAGACCAATATCACAGTGTGATATTAGGAAGTATCTTTCTGTTAGATTGTCTTCACTTAATCAATTCCAATGATACGTTATATTGATCATAGACGAAATCTATGTTGTAAGAAAACCAGAGTTATCGGGCGGAAAAATATTTGGTTATACGGAAGATTGTCGTAGCTTAGCGAGAACTGCACTTGTTTTTATGATTTCATCGATCACTGGAGGCTACCGTGACGTTGTCAAAATTATTGCAGTTGATGGCCTAACATCAGATATGTTGTTCGGATTTTACCAGCATGTGATTCATGTAGTTCAGTCTGTTGGATTCCAAGGGGTGTGCTTGAGCGTCAATAATCACCCTGCAAACAGGAAATTCTTCGTGGAGTTTTATGTTCTGGTGAAATTCGATCTTCAGTCATAAACCCAAATTTTGAAAATCAGCCAATCTTCTTGACATTCAACACAACTCACAATGTGAAGAACGTTTTCAACAATTGGGAGAAGAAGAAAGAATTCCACTTTGATCCTTCCAAAAATCGTTCAGCTAATTTTGATCATCTTGTAGACATTTGTACATACGAATTAGGTAGACCCATAAAATTAGCACCACAACTAAATATGAATATATTTTCTCCATCATCCATACAAAAGACATCGACAAAATTTGCGACAGCAATATTTAATGAGAAATCGTGCCAAGCATTGAAACATTATGCGACTGAAGACAACGATTATGAAGCAACAGCAGAATTCATAGATAAAATTCTATCAATGTGGAAAATTTTGAATGTAAGGTCACCGACTATCGGCAAAGCAAAACGTGACAAATTCAGGAACCCAATTACGTCTTCTAATGATTGGAAACTCCATTTCTTAGAGGACATGCAGTCATTCTTGAAGAACTGGCGAGACAGTTCTGAAGGCAGATACCGGTATTCTCTTTCAAAGGAAACATTTGCAGCGCTTATTCAGTCATTAGAATCCATATGTGGATTGAGTCGATATCTTCTGTCGCATTGCGAATTCAAATACGTATTATTGGGGCACATATCATCTGATAACCTTGAAGAGCGTTTTGGCTGGATACGCCAGCTATCTGGAGCCAATTATTATATCTCCATTCGACAGCTTCTAGAAAATGAACGGAAAATTAAGTGCTACTCATTAATGAAATACAATAGCATTTTTGCAATTGAAGACCTAAAAAGTGATCAACAAACTGAAATGGTGGAAGAAGATTTGGCTACCTCTGGCCTACGTGATTCCATTCCTTCTCCTGATGACATCGTACTGCAACTCGATGATGAAAAAATGCCATTTATTTTGTTGCTGGTTATATTTCTAGATCGGTTCTCAATCGTACTAAGTGTGTATCCTGTCGCAATATTCTAGTCAGTGAGATGATGAAAGGAGAGTTGAACTTGGAGACCGAAAGTAGCTTAATGGATAAGATAAATAGAGGAGGTTTACTTCACCCAGAGTTTTGCTACGATGTATGCATTCTTTGTTGGAAACTGGCATTTCATTTATTTTCAAATGACAATTTACATCAACAATTTCTTTCAACTTTGAATCAAAAACTCTCATTTATTTCCCTTTTTGGAACTTTTGCAATAAATTATGTTTGTCCACTTGAGTGTGAAAATGGACATCCATTTGTGAAATACATAACTGGATCATTTTTTAATTGTGTGTACAAAAATTTTGTAAATGAAAGTGTCGGTATAGATAATGAAAAACGTACACGCAAAGTGACGAAACTCACTTCACATAAAAATGCTTGAGACCATTAATATTCATATGTACATTCACGGTCCGTACATGCATTGTATGCATGCAAGTTTATTCAGTTAATTTTTACGCATATGAAAATGTCCATCATAGTACAATTTTCCTGATTACGTGAGTTTTTCTGTCTTGCAATTTAAACTGCATCGTCGCTTTCATAAAATCGGGAATGCAAAGACATCAAAATATTGAGGTGAGAATATTTTGACTCGTACGCTGACAGCTAGTTCTATCATTTACATGTTAATGATGATAGCTTTACTTCTTAAAACTTGTTATAACATCAAAATTGCGCTGTTTTCAATATTGAGAGGCTCGTGAATGTTAAAATAATACCAACAGCTTTAGGGAAGTCGAATTTTCACTCAAGCACGTTGATCCTCATGTTGTACACGCTCGTCTATAGCTTTCATGTCCAGAGACGCAATTATAGAGACGTCCATGGTTTAACATTCATCGCAGACCAGATGCTCAGCCGTTCAGTGTCACCGCGCCGCGTCGAATATCGCTACCATTACAACCTCTCCTGAAAGATGAATTGGACGAGCTGGAACAGCTTGGTGTTATCGAAAGAGTGACAGAACCGACTCGCTGGTGTGCTCCTATTGTTGTGACGCTCAAGAAAGACCGAGAGAAGATCAGAATGTGCATTGACTTCCGCGCCTTGAATAAACATGTTGTTCGTGAACGCTACGTCAGTCCAACTGCATACGAACTCATTTCAAGTCTTGATTTGTCAAAGTGCAGGTACTTCACAGTGGTTGATGCCTTGAAAGGATACCATCAAATTCCTATGGACCGCGAGAGTCAGCGTCTGACAACATTCATTACTCCGTTTGGACGCTACTGCTATAGGTCTGCGCCTTTCGGAATATCGTCCATCTCTGAACATTTCAATCGACGCATGGATGAAGTACTAGCAGATCTACTTCGAACTTACCACATCGTCGATGATTGTTTGATTGCTAGCGAAACGTACGATCAACACGTCAATGACATCAGAGCATTCCTGCAACGCTGTGACGAGCGTCAAATTGCGTTGAATCCTGACAAGTTCGTTTTTGCTGCCAATGAAGTGACATTTGCAGGTCTCCGCGTCAGCCAAAATGGATACTCTATTGATCCCTCGCTACTACAAGCAATCAGACACTTCCCTACTCCAACAAATCAAACCGACGTTCGATCCTTTTTCGGATTAGTAAACCAAGTGAGCAACTTCACAGACAAGGTGACTCAGCTTTGCACTCCGCTCCAACCGCTGTTAAAGAAGAATACAGTGTTTTCATGGGACTCGGTTCACCAAGAAGCGTTCCGCCAAGTGTGTGAAACCCTGGTGAGAGAGCCATCCATCGTGAGTTATTTTGACCCTAAGAAGCAGACTCGTCTCCACACACAGATGCATCTCGACTGAATGGTCTGGGATTCATCCTCCGACAACGTCAAGATGATGAGTCGTGGAGAATCGTTCAAGCGGGATCACGTACGCTTACTGATACTGAAACAAGGTACGCAATGATCGAATTAGAGATGCTTGCTATCTGTTGGGGATTCCACAAATGCCGTGCATTCTTGGAAGGCCTAAATCACGTCGATGTTGTCACTGATCATAAGCCTCTGATTCCCATACTCAACAGCTACACGTTGGACCAAGTAGAGAACCCGCGACTTCAAAGAATGAAAAGCAAGCTCAACAGGTACAACTTCACTGCCATTCGGATCAGAGGTAAGCAAAATACCGACGCTGATGCACTCTCCCGTGCACCTCTCTCACATACCCCAGAAGCCAGCGCCGATGAGGACGTCGAGGACGCGCACAAAGCTGCATCTCTTCAAGCGATTGAAGCCTCCACACTCGACGCTAGGATGCTGGAGGTGAAAAGTGCTGCAGAAAACGACTCAGAGTATAGCGATTTGAAAGCCCTGATACTCAAAGGATTTCCAAGCGTCAAATCACACGTTCCTATCGAACTGCGACCGTATTGGTACATGAAAGAAACGTTGGCGATCGATGATGACTTCATTGTATGCGGACGAAGGACCGTGATACCAAAGTCAATGAGACGAGAAATGCTTAATCGCTTGATAAGCGGACACATGGGTACGACAAAGCTTAAAGAAAGAGCCAGGATGGTCATATGGTGGCCGGGTATAGACAAGGACATTGAAAATGCCTCTAAATCCTGTAGACCGTGCCAGGAGCATTTAGCAAGTTTGCCTAAGGAACCTTTGCATACGCGACCATTGCCAAGCAGAGCCTTCGAGGAAATCAGTGCCGATTTCGCTGACTGTGATGGTGAGAAGTGGTTGGTCGTGGTAGACAATTATTCGGGATGGCCCACAGTCTGTAGAATTGGTAGCCACGCCCCTACCAGCAAGCTCATCAACGAATTGCGGAGCCTATTCTGCCAAACAGCAGTTCCTCAAGTCTTCTGGTCAGATGGTGGTCCACAATTCGCGGCATCCTCCTTCTCAAACTTTCTTCAGCAATGGGGTGTAACGCACAAGACCTCGTCACCGGCATATCCACAGAGTAATGGAAGAGCCGAAGCAGCGGTCAAGACCGTGAAGAAGATGCTGCGAGGAGCTACTCGCTCTGAAGGAAGAGTGGATATGGACAGGTTAGCTGAGGCAATCCTCTTGTACAAGAATACGCCTCTTTACGATAACCGTGTCCCATCGATTATGGTGTATGGACATCCAGTGCGTGATACGTTACCGGCCCATAGAAGGAATTTCGCACCGGGATGGCAGAAGATAACGGAAGAAATGGAGAAAAATGCAAACTCGGTTCACAAGAAAATAGAAAAAGCCTACAACAGATCGGCCCATTCATTGTCTAACCTTCAATTTGGAGAGTCAGTAGTCATCCAAGATTCGCTCTCAAAAAAATGGGACAGAGAAGGAATCATCGTGGAGAGGATGAGACATCGGGATTACCTTATCAAAATGAAAAGTGGAAGAGTACTAAGAAGAAATCGACGGTACCTTCGCCGATTCGCAAACGTGAACTTGGACCATAGTAGACAAGCACATTCGCCCTCTAATCCAAGTGCTCACCATCATCAGCCCGCAGCAGTAGCCCAGACATCGGAAAACTACAGATCGAAGCTGAGACGAAGTGTGCAGATCCCTAGACGATTCATTCATGAAAAGTCGTGAGAAAGGGAGATGATGTGTATTGCTGTGCTATACGAGTATAGTAAGATTCCATAGTAAGCAGCTACTCAATACATAATAAGTAGCTATAAAATGTCATGATTAAGAATAGGAATGTATCTCTCTATTCATGCAATATATCCGGTGTGAGTTTAAATAAAGAACACACTGCGCCTGGCTGCGCTCACAAGTGGTTGTTTTGTCTTACGAGTTGGCCATATACAAATCTACAATAGAACAGACTCCAGTACTTGGCAGCTTCAATATCTCTTTAATCAATGTAATTATGTTTCCTCTCAATTTTACGCTTTTGTTCCCTCCTTTTCTCTATCAGATCCCATGTCGAGTCACTGATCCATTTCTTTCTGTGGCCTGTCCTAAACCCAAGGATTTCTTTGCCAACAGTTTGATAGACATCTCTTAATGTCATTCCATCGCTCGTCTATTGATTGGTCGCCATCATCCATGATTATTGCTAATTATTATTATTTTATTTATATAGTTCCATATGGCTGGTCTCCGTGGCACAGTGGCTAGGTGCTTGGCCTAGCGATCCTTCGGTCCACAGGTCGAACCCTGAAAGTGACATTGGAAGAAGTGATGAAGGGCATCCGCACTAAAAGATCACAAGTCTCAAGATTAAAGTCTGACTATGTCAGCACCGTCCCAGCCCTCAGTATGGGGAGTAACGACGTTAAACCATCATTTCATTTCCATAGAGAATTGCCATTAAATGTGTACAACATTTACCCCGAGATTTGATGCAATAGAGAAACAGAACATGGGCAAGTTTCATAGCAATAACTATTACCTTTGTTTTGTATTCAGATCAGTGGTTAATATAATGCGCGTGCATTATAGGAAGTATAAATTCGCAGGGACTCCTGCGATCTGGACATGACAATGTAGAAACATATTCCCACATACAATGAATGTTGCAATTGGGTCATCACATAACACGTCGAAATCAACTTTGAAAAGTCAGACAAAATTGCACAATTTGCCTTGTGCAAGCACAAGTCGCCATTTCGAGCAAGAAGGGGGAAAATATCAATCTTGCATATCTCTAATACAAATTATCATCAAAGAATAAAGGAACATTAGAATAATATTCCTTTATTCTTTGATAATAAAGGAACATAAGAATAATGACCTCCTGCAAAAACATGACTTCGTTATTTCATTCAAACGAAACTAATGCTCTTTTGTGACTTTGTTCATATTTTGTCAGAATATTTTTTCCATTTTTTCACATTTTGTCATATTCTATTTTGAAACGAAAAATTTCCAAATGAGATGCCTGCGGTCTATCCTAGGAGTCAGCACAAGTGATAGAATGAAACATGTGGAAATAAGAAAATGTCTCTCTGTGAACACTTCCATTTCGTCGGAAATTCAGAAGAAAAGGATGCGCTGGTTTGGACATGTAGTGAGAAGACCAGCTGAAAACTACGTGTACAAAGCATACCAGCAAGATTTCTCAAACTGAAGAATGCGGGGGAGACCCAAGAAACGTTGGACCGACCAAATCAAGTTGTACACAGGTCTACCTCTATTTACGGGAGAGCGTCGAGCAAAAGACCGAGAAGGTTGGCGCAAAGAGTGCAGGAAGGTGGGAGCAAGGGGCAATCCTCGCCTATGCCCATAAGTCAGTAAGTCAAGTCAAGTCAAGAAAAATTGTCACTAACTGTCACGGCTAGTCACATCGGCTCACCCCTGCACTTTATTTTTCAAACTGGTTAATAAATCGAAGATGAGAAAAATTCGGAATTTTACTTTTCTAGTCTGCTGTATGCATAATAGTCTGCAGTAAATGCCAAGTAACAACCCTGGTGCTTACCATGATCAGCAGGCATTAAAAAATCAATGCAGACCAGGCACAAGGATGATACAGAAAGAGGCTAAATCTGGCTTAGGTTTATAAGCTTTCTACTTCGTGCTAGTAAAAAATCATAATTACCATCTCTGCCAATATACACGCCACACTCCACACGTCAACAGCTGGTCCGTAAATTGGAGAACCAAGCATTATTTCAGGCGAACGATACCACAAAGTAACAATTTCGTGACAATAGGTTCGTCGAGGCAATGAAGTAGTTCGTGCTAGTCCAAAATCTGCAAGCTTGACTACTCCCTCAGCCGTCAATAGAATATTTGAGGGCTTTAGATCACGATGCACCACCAATCGAGCGTGACAATATGATACACCATTCATTATTTGTCTTCCAATACTCTGCAAAAGAATATTATAACTAATCAATAGCCATAAGTACATGACCAAGTATAAGTTTGCATCTATTTTAAAATGCAAGCATAAGCTTAAAGACATATCCTCTAGAATGAGATTTTTGATTCATTAAATACAAGTTAATTACTGGTAATGAGCCTATGTCAAAGTATGAAAAATGTAATAATGAGATAATGATAATGATGCGAAAATTATACATAAAACGCGATTAGAGACGGGAATTTACTCTCAACACCACACCAAGTTTTTCAGACGAAACACGAGCGCGACTACACTCCACAAAGACGGAACGATGCGATCACGAGAGTAGTTAGATTTGCGGACACACTGATAGTGGATACGAACATGGATAGGAACATGTTCCGAATTGCCAATGCGAACATGTTCCGAATTGCCAATGCGAGCATGGATAGGAACATGTTCCGAATTGCCAATGGATGCGAACATGGATGGGAACATGTAAATAGGAACCGTGTTCCGATTGATAGCCGAATTGAGATCATACTTAATGATTCGGTACACTTATTTGTGCGTTGGGATCGGAACGGCTTGTTCCGAAATTGAATTAGAGTATGTGAATTAGAATAGGGATGCGAACATCTATTTCGGTACTTAAACAGATGTTTGTTTTGAGACTGCTTGCTCAAATGCGACAATTGTGACCATTGTGACTATGATGACAATTTTATTTATTTTCATAATGCGTTTACAGATTAGAAATTATGTTATGAATGTTCTATTATTTGCTAATCAGAATCCCATTTACAGAATTTGTGAAATAAAAACAAGAGGTTTACAATGTAAGTGTAATTAAGCATAAAAAATGAAAGAAGGTAAGTCACGTCCCTCGGGGGACTCCGTTAACTTCAAGAAGTCCTCGGCCCATTCGAGGAATGTTGCATTGTTTGTGAAGTCGTGTTCACACTCATGTATAGGACAGTTCACCGACAGTCCTTTTCTCCTTTGGAGTGCTGTCACTATCAGCGTCTTCCAGAGTTCCACCTTGCATCCGCAACACAAATTAACATTCGTATCCAACGCTCCACCCATAATTACTTGGCTTTCATTTTGGTAACAGAACAGTTGTTTCTGGGTACTCATCATGAAATAGATTCGTAATAGATTCTTAATGTCTACTCAAGTCACGAGGATTAGAACTTGCTTAATTGGAACAATTACATCCTTATATATCCCTTTAGGGAAAATCGGAACCTCTCTGATTGGCTGTTGGGAATTCCTTTGTTCGAAAAGTATATAAGTCCTAGTTGTGTACCAATTCTTATCAAAGGTTCTAATCCTCAAGTACCATATTATCAGCTATCTTATCTATATTATTCTAATCACATTGAAAATGGAACGTATCACAGCACCTCCCACTTCTCCTGTTGAAAGGACGGAATCGCCATGCGAACCCAGAGTGTTCGTAAGAGGACCTGTAACTCCTGATCATGAATCATCAGAAGATGAAAGTTTGGTACTACAGAGGAGTATCATCGAAACACCGGTGGAAGCTCTTATAACAGTCAAGACAAGTGGAAGTCAGGTTCGAAATGCTCCACGAAAAACAAACATGAAGCGGATATGTGTGCGATTAGAGCCTGAAGAACAGAATTTAACAACTGCGTTGGAGTTCAGCATAATGGATCCTGCCACGCCTCGCGCTGCCCTGGTGCCCCCAAAAAGACAAGAGTATGTGTTCGAGTTGACCTGAAGAGACTGATTCCTTTCCCCAATATTGACAATATGTAATTTTTTATCTTTAATAACACTTACATATATGAACAATCTTGTTTTTATAATTTCACAAATCGAATTTCTGATAGGATTTGAATGGGAACTGGGGATAGATATATTCATCTCTGAAATAGCTACCTATAAGTATTTCTAAGTTAAATATTTGGAAGATATATATTTCAAATCACTTGTTTGAGACTTTGAAACAGCACCGAACATACTAGAACAAATTTGAAATGAATATTAATGTGAAATTCAAATGATAGTCAAATTGGATGAAAGTTTGAATAGATTTACAGTGTTTTTTGAATGCTTTTTTCACCTTAGGATGATATCATACATATTGCATACAATACATCATCAGCTAGAAAATGAAAAGACCTTTCTAATGATATAAGGTATCTACCCATTCGATGAAGAAATCCCTGTTGTATGCAAGTGTATGCAGGAAGAAAAATTTATGATTTCAAATTTCTAAGTTTCCCCACTAAATTTTACCTATCTTTCAAAGGGCTATAGCCGCTTCGGATGGTGTCATACATATTGCATACAGTACATCATTGGAATCAGAATGAAAAGAGCTTTCGAATGATATGGCATATGTACCTATTAAATGAAAAAATCCTTGTTGTATGCAGGTGTATGCAACTGGAAAAATTCTAAGTTTTTTCTCAAAAATAACTAAGTTTTCAAGTTTTTAAAATTGTCAAAGTTAAAGTTTGATCACTCGAAATGACCATAATGCATAAACCTCCACATGAACTTGACCTTGACCTTCATACACTTCATACACGGAGGGGGGGGGCCTCAAAATCTCTCGGGCGCTTCGCGCACTCGAAAATTTATTTACCCATGGGCTCCGGGTGCCATAGCTATTCTTTTTTGCATAACTAAAACCTAACCCTAACCCTAGATGCCTTTAAATTTAAATTTGGCGCGAAATTTGATTTTTCGAAATTTGGCGCGAAATTTAAATTTCGATTTTTGCGCGTTTTATGATGCAGTCTGGATTTAACTCCTTAAAAGTTAATGGCTTTTTCTTTATTATGTGAATTTAGATGATAATTCAAATTATATGAAATCCTTAACTTCAGTAGAATTTTTAAATGTTTAGAACTGCAGGGAATCAATCTTCATCACATGTTAATTGGTTTAACTTCGCGGTTACATGTACCACTCTAGCATCAAAGACTTTGATGGCACCTTTCTATTTCATCATTAAAATATATCAGCTGTTTAGTTTTGTTTGAATTCAACAGTTTGTTTTTCTATACCAATGTGATGTTATGATGACATCCGATCTTTGTTCATGATTCCTTTGTTAGAATCATATATAAAGAAGTTGTAGAGCTCCGTTCTTCACTCATTTTTGAATTATTCTGTGTGCATAGCAGACCTTGTTCTCCGTCTCTCCGTTTCATCGATTTATAACTGCAATTCTGAAGTGAGTTCTACATTCTTCTATTCACTACTTTATATAGTTTGGGAGTAGGAACATTATTAAGTTCTTATAACCAGATAGTTTAAAACATGTGGCTGGATCTTAAGTTAGGAACACTATATGTTATATTATTAAACAGAATTATTAATTTTCATAAACAATTATAGCATTGTCAAAACCTATAAAGCATAGAAGCTTATATGCTGAAGTGTTTAAATAAATATAAACATTTCCAAAGTGTGCTTCAAATTTGTAAATAATTCAAATGCTAATTTTGTTTTCAAAGTGATAGTCTGTGGATCATTTACAAATTAAAAGTTGTTTAATCAAAGTCAGAAATGTTTATCTTTTTTAAAACATTAGTTTCGTTTCTATGATTTCATTTCGAAAGAAAATAATACATCAGCTGATTTCAATTTCATGTTCATATGTAAACAACCCTTTTCAAGATAAATTCAACATTTCGACTTTCGGTTTCTATCTCGAAAAATATATATCTCTGTCAGAAAATTAATGACTGTAGAATTACTTTCCAATATTTATACAATAGTTACTTAAATGAGTTCATATTTGCTAACAGACAATGTAATGACAAACGTTTTCCATGACTTACAGAAATGGTTCGTCTTGCAAGCATTGCACGCCAACGATTAATTTTCCACTACTGTGAAACTTGCAAACAACCGGTGCGACATGCCAACAAGAGTGGCCATAAAGACTGTAAATTCAAGGAGGGCTGCACTTATGTCTACTGCCTCACCTGCAGAGCCTACGTGCGAAGCACAGAAATGGGTAACGATGAAAAGTCTAAAGCCTTCATCATCCGGCATGCATCCTGTGCGCAGGAGAATGGCAGGGGTGGACTTAACCTAACATCGAAAGCTGAAAGAAACAAATTGGCTAGACTTTTCGCGAAGGAGGATAGGGCTGCAGAAGGAGTTCTTAGCCAATGCGCCGAACCCTCAAAACCCCCCACAAAAAGAAAATTCAAATCAAAAGAATTCCTGGACAGTGACTCCTCATCCAGTGATTTAGAGGTGAGTACTGATAACTGCACATGCTAAATTTAAAATAAAAATGAATAATGTTAAGAAGTAAATTTAACTTTTAAAAACATCTCAGTTTCAGAGGTCTCAAGCGAAGAAAAAGACAAAGATTGACAAAAAGTTGCCTCAAGTGAGAACTGTAAGTCATGTTGATAAAAATTAATCACCTTTAATGTAAAATAATATGTTATTTCTCTTTACAGCTGTTTAAAATTCTGCCACCGGTACCCAAGATGAGTGCGGTAGAAGAAACAAGTAGCCCACGTCCCGTGAGTACAGTTGTTATAGTCGTTATTATAAGTTCTTCTCACCACTTCTTAATGTATCATACATAATCCATTTGCTCAATTATCCTTCTATCTTCTTCTACCGTTTCAGGTAATGAGATCCTTATCCCTGAAAAAGTCCAGGGTTAATAGCGTCGCCTCAACACCTGCGACTACCACTTCCGTTGAGGATAATGAGGAGCGTCCGTACACGATACGGGAGTCCTCATCCGATGAGAGGCAGGATTCAGAAGAGAGTAGTGACTCGTCCTCTTCATCATCGACCACATCTTCTGATGAGGATGAAGCAAGGCATTCCCTTGTAAGTACCGAACTTAATAATTAATAACTAAACCTCATGATTTCTCTTGATAAATGCTGTTCTGAAATTATAACAGTGATATCTATTTTCAAGGATGTATAGATAGTAAACAATTATTTCTTCTCATTTCAGGATATGTATGATTTCGCATCACAAGAAATCTCATTCTCCCGGATCCGTGCGTCGCCAAATTGCAGCGTTCGGCTGCACCCTTCACCGATCCTTCAATATCGAACTCCTGCTCCTACTCCGGTCCCCTTTCCTGGTCCTGCTCCTGCTACAGTCCCTGTTACTGCTCCCGTTCCTGCTCCTTTACAATATAATGTCGACCTAGATGATACGTCAGAGAATGATGAGCGGCTAGAGGAAAAGTTGAAACTGTGCCAGCAACGCCTGAAGATGGCTGAGGAGAGAGAAAGTAAGCTCAGGGAGGAGAATAGGGGTTTGGTTGTGTCCGTTAGAAATTTAACACAGTCAAACCTACTATTGTCCTCCTCTGTAGCCAGAGGTAGTCGTCAGTTCGAGCGTGAGACGCTGATGCATTTGGTGTTTCGTGATGGGGACATCACAAGAGTGAGGCTGTCTCGCATGGAGGACACGACCGACTGCTGTGAGCAGTGCCACCATGTTAAACTATCGCACAGCGACAGGGTCAAGTGCCAGAAAATGTAAACTTTTTACTTTTAATTTTTGTTTTGACTTTAAATAGAAAAAGAAATTGTTACAAGTCCTGTCTTCTTATTTCATCGTAGATTGGAACAAATATTATTGGCTAGTAATAGTTGTGACGTCATCGGACGATGAAAAATATATATAGTCTACAAACATTACAATCCTCACCAGTTTAATAAACATGGTTGTCTGTTCTAAATGTGGAAAAACGTTTACTCTTAATGGCAATTTGCAACGTCATGAAAAGTTTTGTAAGTTGGGAAAAACTTATCAGTGTAGGAAGTGTCCATATGAAACGAAGCGACAGGATAATCTAAAGCGACACAATCTAGTTTGTGATAAGCAACCAAGTAATTGTAATTTAAATTCAAATCTTCGAAGTATCTCAGCTAATGATAGTCAAATGCCTGAATCTAGTACTGTTGAACAAACGTCTAGACATATACCAATCAGCGCTTCAAATAATAGTTTGATCTTTATGCAATGCTGCTCCCGCTGTGGTAAAACGTATAATTCTATAAGCAAATTCGGTCAGCATATGAATATGCATAATACAAATAGTGAGATGAATATACAAAATAATCATGGAACTGTAAGTCTCAGCGAAAGCGCGCTCAACGGTCATGCTCGTGTATACGACATCACACCATCAGCACACACAGTAGATATAACTTCCTTTTTTATTAAGTATGCGATCTATATTAGAGAACTTAGTGTCAAACCTTCTAGAAAATTTTCAACTACGTGGTCGTCTGGTAGCACAAATTCGTTATGTGCGATCAAATCCTCAGGAAGATGAAACGTTTCTCGCACACTTTACTTCATCATCCACAAACTATATTTATGACTATGATACATGGTTCCAAGATAACTTAAATAGTCTCTCAAGTCATATTGAAGCTTTTGCAAATAAGGGTAGCAATTGGGTTATAGATGAAATACTAAATATAGAATTCAATGTTATTACTAGTCCATTACTTTCTGGTGGAGAAGTATTTAATCTACCAAAGAGTCTGAAAGATTCAAAGGTTGTAATTAATGTACATTCAAATGCAAATGACTGTTTCTTGTATTCAGTTCTATCAATGCTACATTACAATGATGTATCATATTCTAGGAATGAGATAAAATCATATAGTAAATGGACATCTGAACTAAATATGAATGACATCTCTACACCCGTATCAATTAAAGATATTCCTAAGTTTGAGAAAAATAATGACATTAAAATCAACATTCACCTTTACGAAAAAGGACTAAAAGATGTTCGATATAGCAGCAACTTTATTGGTAAACAACTGTGAATATACTACTAATTATAAACAATGAACGTGCACACTATTGTGGAATCAGAAAACTATCAAGATTATATAGAAAAATAAATAGAAGATACAAACATTTCTGCGATCGATGTACCCAATCGTTTACATATAAGACAACTTTGGAGCGACATTATCAATTTTGTGTTCGTGGAAAGGCACAAATAGAAAGAATGCCTAAACAACTAGAGGTAAGCACAAGTAGCATGGAATATCAATTAAGTCCTCCTTTAGTTGTTTATGCAGATATAGAGTGCTACATTGATAGTAAAGTACACAAACCGGCAGCAGTTGGTGTTTATCATGTTTGGCATAAAGCTCTCCAGTCCAGATTTGAAAACAAATATTATGTCTTCAAAGGAGAGAATTGTATTATGGACTTCTTGGATCACCTAGAAAATATAGCTCAAAACTTGTATGATAATCAGCGTGCAATAAGCCGGCAACCAATGTCTCTTTCTTCTGATGAAGAAGAAAAACATAAGAATGTAAAAAGTTGTAATAAATGTAAAGCTGTATTTAGTGATGATTGCATAAAAGTAAGAGATCACGACCATTTAACAGGAAGAAATAGACAAACAATATGCAGTAAATGCAATCTTCGATTAAAACTAAATAGGCGGGAACTACCCATCTTCTTCCATAATTTTAAGAATTATGATAGTCATATCGTTTGCTATAAAGCAATTGGAAAGAAGTCATGGAAATTGGAAGTAGTAGCAGCAACAGCTGAAAAGTATATAACTCTATCCGCCAGCGTCCCTGTGAACGAATACAAAGGAAAAACAATCTACTTCAAGTTAAAATTCTTAGATTCTTATCAATTTTTAAGTGCATCATTGAGTGAGTTAGCAAGAGGATTGCAAGTTTATGAACATGTAGAAAAACTAAGAAATGAATTTCCCCTGTTAACAGATGATATTCTTTATTAAAGGGAGTGTTTCCCTACTGTTATTTCAAAAGTCTAAATACATTGTCAGAAAAATGTCTGCCACCACAATGTGAATTTTATAATGATCTCACTCGTAAACATTGTTCAGATGAAGAATATAAGCACGCTAGTAATGTGTGGTTTGCTTTCAATTGCAACAATTTTGGTGATTACATGCTTGCATATTTGAAACTGGATGTGTTATTACTGGCAGATATTTTTGAAGTTTTTAGGTCACTAAGTCAAAGTGAAGGTGAAGTAGATCCTGTCCATTTCGTTAGCCTTCCACATCTTAGCTTTACTTCAGCTTTAAATTTGACATCTAATGATCCTCCACACTACATACAAGATGAAAGTATGTATAATCTCTTCGAAAGGGGAATAGGGGGTGGAATGACTTTTACGAACATTCACAGAGCACGTGCACGCATTTCGGAATTACAAAATAATACAAATGAAAGTCGTCACTTATCTTACATTGATGTCAATAACCTTTACGGTTCTTCGCTCAGTAAGAGTCTACCACATTCAAATTTTAAATGGTTGAGTGATAGTGAAGTAAGCTATTTTCTAAACGAAGAAAATATACAAGCTTTCGATGATGATGGTGAAATTGGCTATATTTTTGATTTGAACTTGGAATATCCTGCAAACATACATGATGACACTGCCGATTTCCCATTAGCGCCAGAGATGCAGACCGTAGAGCAAAAATATGTTCTCAACTTATATGAAGGATTTACATAGGACAATAAGACCAGACACTAAATTCAGTTCAACTAAAAAACTCTTGCTTCATCAATTCAATAGGGAAAATTATGTTGTACACTATTCAATATTAAAATTTTATTTATCCATGGGTATGAAAATCACAGAAATTCACAACGGTATAAAGTTCACACAAAAGCCATGGTTGAGAACGTACATTGATATGAATTCACAAAAGAGAGCTCAATCAAGTACAAACTTTGAAAAGTCATTTTATAAGTTGAAAAATAATTCTTTATATGGTAAAACAATGGAAAATGTAAGACGAAGGAGAAAATTCAAATTAGTAAACAGCGTGGAACAATGTCGAAAGTTATCAAATCATCCTCTCTATGTACAGCATAAGATATTTGATGAAGATTTAGTTGGTATGGAAATGTATAAACTTTCAATCATGTTAAATAAATTGATTTATGTTGGTCAGGCTGTACTTGACTACAGCAAATTGGAAATGTACCAGTTATACTACAATGATTTGAAAAGATGTCCACTGATAAATAGAACGTGGCTTTGTGGAGGTGATACCGATAGTTTTTTCCTATGTTTGTACACCTCACCATCTGTCAGCCTGGAGGATGCACTGCTATATTTTGGTGAAAAATTTGACTCTTCAAACTATGACAGTCATCACCGACTATACTCAACTACAAACAGAGCCAGATTAGGTTGTTTTAAGGATGAGTGTGCGGGAAAATTGCTTGAGGAAATGATCTTGCTAAAACCAAAAATGTATTCAATGAAATATCTAGATTCAACTTGTGATAGCATCAAGCGGGCAAAAGGAGTGCAGAGAGCTGCAGTTAAAAAATTACATCATAATGATTATAGGACTGTACTACAGTGAGAAAGATACAAATGAGGAAATGACAATTATAAATTCAAAAAATCACGTAGTCACTACAAAATCATTTAGAAAGCGAGGACTTTCACTTTGGGAGGATAAGCGCTGTTGGTTAAATAAAAATCTATCTCTACCATATGGACACAATAGTTTAGGTCTTCCCCCACCTTCAAAGAGAAGGAGATGCCTTCCTGCTACAGGTGACGTAGAAGTTTAAGAAATTTAACAAAGTAAACTAACAAATCACTACATTTCTGCCTATTTATGCTTAATAATATATAGGTAGATTAAATATAAAATATAATTTCTACATTTTTCCGATGTGTAGAAATAATTACTAAAACATAAGTAGTCCTACTATGAATTGAAGACGTAGCACTCAACATCATTCCGATATGTTGAGATGTAAAATAGCAAGCTTTATGCAAACAAATAAATTTAGGTTTATATTTGAAAACATGCCTCATTACATTAGAACATGGAAATTAAATGACTCACAAAGCATTCACATAACAAATTCTAAGAAAGTAGTCTTTCGTCACTCAATAACAAATAGTGGTGGAAAACATCGTGGCGTTTGCATTAGCCTTGACGCATTATTTTCACTGAAAGACTTCGCTGATCTGATTGACAACCATAAGACACGGATGAAGATTCCGCTCGATCAAAAGGTATGGATAAAGTGTGACTCTACCGTCAAGCTATACGTCTGTTCACCAAAGAGAGAGGATATTGACTATCGATTTTTCCGTTTCAGTGACGTCACATGGAGAAACTTTACAAAAGAGATACTACCACATATGATTTCATTCATTAAGGATGGAGGACATCAAGTGGATGGAAGTCGTGAATCGCATGTTAACTACAAAAGTAAACTCAAAACTCAATCTTCAAGAAATCGAGCGGAACATTCCCAATCGAAAGCAATGGTTATTAATAAAACACAAGATGAGGCCGACAACGAATCTACATCTGTGAAGACCCTCAATGTTAACATGGAGGATACAGAGGAAGGATAAATATGTGACTATCCTATTCTTTCCAAATGGAACAATCCAGTGTGTTGGTGGCTTCACTGATGGTGATCTACCATATCTACATTCTACGTTGGAAAATTTACTTAGAGACTCATTATCTGAATGGGAAGTGAAGACAATGACCGTGCTATGTGAATTGAACTATCATTATGACTTTCGTAAGGTCACATCATCAAATAATCTCACTTATGAAGTGGAACTATTTCCAGCAGCACAGATGACTAACTGGCACCCATATCATGTTCATGTATTCCATAATGGAAAGATTGTGATAACCGGCATTAAAGACATAAATGATGTTCCTCCCATCCTATGTGATTTGAGAAAAATATTTGTGAAATCTACATTGTAGCTATGTAAATATTTAGAAAAGAACTACATTTGTAAATACATATTGAAATGTAAACATGTTTTGCTGTCCCTCTAAACCCAACGATTTGGAACATAAAACAAGGATATTTACATATAAAATAAAACTTTATTACAAAACAGTTTCAATATACTTTGTAAGAATTACATCATTTTTATAGCAGTCTTTCGAAAAAAGTTGTAAAACACTTTTACAGTTATTTTTCAATGGTCTCTCGTTGACGAAATATAGCAGATAACCGCCGCACATGAGAGATACATTGCTTGGAGTGGAAACGATGTAACTTTCTTAATCGTCCAGGAGAACCTATTCATCCATAGTGCAATGTCATGTAAGCGAGGTAGATTAAGAGAGTCAAAATATTCAGCCACTTTATAGCGATTGATGTACACTGCAATCCAGTGTTTACCAGGAAGATTGGTGCTGTCCGTATTGATGATAAGCGAACAAGGATAGAAAGGAATTGAATCAGGTAAATTATCTCTAGAAAAGACATCAAGAAATATTGACTTGGAGTAGGGATGAGCATTTCCCATTTTCCTCAAGATTTCGGTGTTGCTTAGGTTACTCATCTCTGATAGCTGACAGTTACGTCTCGCATTCTCGTTATTTCAACTTTGCTATCATAGATAGCATAAATGAGGCAAGTAATTGTTTTCTTCAAAGGTGACTCAAATGACACCTCTAGTCGTAGATTATCAGGCTTTGTAACTCCTACGCTTTCACCGCCTAGATCTGCATCTGCTGTGAGGTTGTATATAATGAAGAAGTAACCATTTTTATACATATCCATTGTAATTCCATTTGAATCATCTGTGTTAAACATGCTCAGTGCAGTGAAAGTAGAACCATATTCACGTGCAAATTTACTCTCTTTAAAATTAGGCTCATAAGCTTTGCAAGCAACAAATTTCCCATCCTGATAGAGTGCTAGTTTACTAACGTTAAAGTGTTGGAAATTAAATGGATTCTTTTCAAAAGCACCAATAAATGACTCATTTTCCACAAATGTGATATACACCGCCTTCGGCATCGCAGTGGGAAAAAGATTTGGGTAGGCATGAGAGGATGATCCCGCACCAATTGTGAAGTTTGTTAACACACTGCGATTAACTGGATATATTGCATTGCTTTTCCTCAATCCTGTCGCATGCTCGTTGATGACTGACGGGTTCATTGTTACTCTCCTTACATTGAGCACGGCACTACTGATGTTGGTTTGATAGTTTGTAGCTCCAAAAGCCATTAACGCGAACTCAGGATTTGCACGAATAAATTTTATTTGCATTTTAACCTGTGATAGTAGATATCTAGATTGACGAAGGAAATCAAGATAGACAGGTCCTTTCAAGTATAATTCCTTTGAATCTGCTGTCAATTCCATTCGTTTTTTTAAACCTCCATTTGAAACCTAATCAAATTTCCCTTGCTGATCATCATACCGGCCGGCAACTTGCAAGTGTGACTGTTTAGCTTGTTTCTGAAATTGCGTCATTGTATTTATGTATGCTCCATAGGGATATGCTCGATCCCCTCCTTCAATCTGTTTGTCATTCAATATTAAATACACATCTGAGAATAGACTGGCAATAGGAAGATTTGTCAATCCCACTTTATCCTTAGTTGAATCAATATTGGTACCATCAGTCTTCTTAATTTGTATACACAATTCTAAATCAATGGATTGACAGTCAATATAATCTTGTGGATTAGCAGGTATATCAAACTGAATAGGCTGTTGGTTACCATCGATATTTGTTGTGGGGACTATATCAACAATAGTTGAGGAAATAATGTCAGTTTGATGAGGGAGTGAATCAAAGAAACACAAAGCCGAATTGATACTCTGCATCGTATTAGCTTTTAGTATTAGCTTTAGTATTATATGCACGCAATTTCATGGATTCACCGATCTTCTCCCCTTGAAGTGCATCAGCTGCAACATTTGCACCAAAGTCTAAAGCTCTGTTTCCAACCCGTTTCATGAATGGTACGCCATACTTTTTGAGTGTTGGGAGAACCATACGTCTTAGTGCACCGAATATGCCTCCTCCAACTTGTCGTCTACCTCCAGCAAACACGGGATAGCCGCTCTGATAGGATGGACCACTGTAAATGCCTGACATTATGTCCTGTAGATAATTATAGATCCCAGAATAGCGTAAAGCCTTAATCTCGTGTCCTGATGTGTAGTGTTAAAAAAGTAACACCACCACAGAACGGTACTACTTCACCTGTATCATCATGAATTGATATGTCAATTCTATTGATGATATTTCTGCTCATTGGTACATACATCGTGTTAATAAATTCTCGATTGATTAGTTGCTTCCTTACGGATGAGAGAGGAAATGTGCGCAGAAGTGGGGCCTCAATGTCGCCAACCCTTGTATATTCAATAATGTTACAATAGACGTAGAAGTTACTTATATCACGCTCTAGTGATGGGGCTGTATCGCCTATTGATGTGCCTTCATAAATAGTTGATTTTGAGAATCCCAATGTGGACGTTAACACGCTATCCAGCTTGATAAGAGAGTTCTTCCCTACCTTTTGAATCATGCGTTCCTTATGTGGATCATAAGAAAAGTGATATTCATCTGCATCAAGGTAATCTACAACAAACTCATTTAACTTTGTACACAATTCAGATGGCGTTTTCAAGCTTTCAATGTTCAAATTAACTCTTTTTACAAGTTCACTGGAAGTAGACAATTCATCACCCAATATGTCTTCGCTGTATACGTGGATATCCCACGAAGCATTTGTTGATGCTTTGAGTTTAGAAGAGGACAATTGAACCTTGAATGTATCATTTAACTCTGTCAACCAAGGTGCGCTTTCAAGGCCATTAAACATCCCAATCATTTCAGATCCGAATTCAATAACAGCGGACTCAGACTTTTCCAATGGTGTCTTTTTAGTAAAAACAATAAATTCTGTCTCCGTTTCAACAGTAAATAAAGTTACTTTCTCTTTCTTATATTCACAAGTCATCAACGTTTCTGGCACTGATCCTTGAAACTTTCTTGCAAAGTCTTCAACACTTCTAATGACCTCAAATTTATTTTTTACTCGGATGCTCCTTTTTTGTAATGCATACAATGGCACAATTCTACATTGAAAATCAGTGATTTTCCTCTCCGAATTCCACCCACGTCCATTGTACCAATACCTTGATGAGAAAGTTGTTCTGGAATACCCAAAAGTATGACTCAAATCCTTACCTAATACACGAAGAACATGCTTCCCTTCCTTCATCAATTTTGTTGACCCCTTTATGACTGGTTTGTAGAATTTATTCAAAGTCAGCTTGAAGAGATCATTTATTCGTTCAAACATTCTACCGATTTCCTTTTCTGTATCTTGCAAGCTCATTGTGGGAACCTTAGAATCAGAAGTTGACGTTGCAAATGCCTTTTGAATTTTAATCATGTTTTGGACAGATGGTAAAGATGTTGAAAAAGGATGTAAAGTTAGATGATGAAAAGCCCATGTACCATGTAGACTATTGTGAAATATGCGAAAACAATCATCCTTCTCTCGCACTTCTTTATGTAATTCAAAATAATTGTTTTTTAGCAAACTGATATCGTTGTAATAAGTAATTTCAGTCAGAGCAACTTCATGGGGTCCATGCAGAGTAATTGGATTAGCGAATTCAACAGAGTATAGAGATGGTTTGTTACTTGGGAATATCTTGGGGTTGCTATTGATTGGAAGAATGATGTTGAAGTTAGTAGACATGTTGACCTCATATATGTAAGAAGTCACATGCTATATTAGCTTAAAAGTTACGAGTGTCTCCCACCTCCACATTTTGTAGATCCTGGTGCGTTATCCAGCTATTGAATGAATCAGGATATCCTTTCCATTTAACTAGATATTTCCTTAGATTGCCATGACCTTTCCTCCTAATTATTTTGTCAATTATATACACCTCTTCACTTCTGTCTACTACTTGCAATTCATAAGAGTAAAATTTTCCTTCAATTGGATTGCCATGGTAATCTATTAATTTATACATGGTGGGTCTAAATTTTGTATTTACTTCATCTACAAAAAACTCTTCTTCAGTCCAATTAGGTAGATACCCCTTCTCAAATGTAGACTTAACCTTTGAAATCCGAACTCTATCACCAACATTAATTTTCTTTTCATTGGAAATGTTTTTCGATTTTTTATCAAACAATCGAAGCCATACATCCATCGCATTATCTTGGGTAATATCAACAGGTTTCATCTTAATGATTCGATGGTAGCTTTCATTGTAATTCTTAACAAATTTCTGCAGCTCACCTACCCAAACATGTGTATTTTTTGCAGTGAAATAGCGCCATATTTTTGTCTTCAGTGTGCGATTGAACCTCTCAACCATGGCAGCTTTATAAGCACTTTTGACACTAAACAATTCCACATTATGACTTTTAAGGAGACTTCGAACATGAGAGTTTTCGAATTCCTTCCCTTGATCGGTCTGTATTCTTTGCGGAACACGCCCCTCATCGAAAATGCTCTGAAAAGCCGCTTCAACTTCTGGTCCTCGTTTAGATTTCAGCGTACGTGCCCAAGCATAGCGAGATAAAACATCTATTACGGTTAAGATGTATTTATAGCCATCATTGTACTGTGATATCTGTTGCATGTCAGCCAAGTCCGCTTGCCATTGACTATCTATACTGTTAACAACATATTTTCTCGTTGGAAACCGCTTTCTCGCATTTTTGTGAAGAGTGTAAGTCGGTTGACTCCTTAACCACTTCTTGACTTTCTCTATCCCCACACCTGCTGCACGAGCTAGAACCTCCGGACGACTGAAACTTGCGGGGTGATTTAAGTCGTAATAAATCTTTCTGTGTTTCACTGCTGTACTCATCGTCTTTGTTCTGATTTGCACGCGTATTACTCCCACAGCAACTGCTAACACAATTGATATCAACCTCTATGCCCTCTTCTCCTTTACCTTCGAGCGCAGATTTCAAACAGCAGCAAAACTTTTGTAGCGACATGATATGAGAGAAGCAAAGCTTAATTTATATTTGCTTAATATTTACTATAATCCTTTCCAACACGCATTGAGCGCCTAGTAGCTCTTTTTGGTTGAAGATCATCGGGATCATGAAGCTCTCGCTTGACCGCCATCGTGGGTGTTTTACTTTTTGTTTCATCTTGTAAGTGACCCTTGTCCAGCTCATTCACAGTCGGTCCTCCAATAATATTGTGTGGTACATTTTGATCAGATAAAATTTTCTGAAAATATGACCACCCTTGTGGTGCACCTAGTTTTCGCCTTACATCTCTGACAGCATATTGCAGAAGGTCATCTATGTGACTATTTCTAATAACATCACCAGTTGTTTCATCTATTATCTCCCCTCTCTCATTGAACTTCACATGTAGATGAATGAAGTCAAATAATCGCTCGGCGCGCACACGATATGGTCGAGGTGTTGACAAGGTTATAAATCGTCGCAACTTATCACAAATCTGTCGCCTCTCATCAATGTTTTCAGCTGCTAACTGCATTTGTCGATAGGGATCCTTAATCTTCTGAATTTCCATATCCTTTTGTGTTAGTTCTTTAAGTTGATTCGTAATAGGTTGATCTATATTTTTGACTTCTTGTTCACTTTGTAATGTAGTCAATTGTATATACTCCTCTTGAGGAATGACTACCATCTTTGAATACGACATGTTGTAATAATAATAAGGCAACAAAGTACATTGCTTAAAACTAGCTGTGAACCGAGAAAACTGTCATTGGTTCAACGGAATTAGGTATGATATTAGTTCGAAATCGAAGTCGTTCCGGACATTCCTGGGTTAGATCAATAAATAGATAGCCATGTGGTTTCTTAGTTACATCTTCATATATTTTTGAAAGAACTTTAGGTTGTTGAGGTAATATCTGTCTACTGAGACGATGTATCTGACTGCTGTCTCTTGGATTTTTAAATATTGCCAAATAATGTGTATTCAAACTCCTAGTTCTTTGCTCTTTCCCTCCATCAAAAATGTTTTCGGTGATATAGATTATGAAGGCTTCCCTATGATGTGCTGTCTGAATAAACATTTCAGTTACATCTTTCGATGATTTGCTTTCACGCAATAGATCATCTAGCAGAATGAAGTCACCTGCTTTGATGTCTTCAGTTGTCGGTAACCCTTGCTTCACATCATAACCTTTCTGGCGAAGTGCAGAATGTAGTTGTGGTTGAAATATGCCATAATACCATTTAACTCTTTTAATTTCTTTACTAAACATCTCATTTCTAAATTGTAGTAATTGAGTTACAAAAGTAGTTTTACCGGACTGACTTGGTCCGGCCACACACATTGTGCGATCAGTGAATAGGCGAAAATCTGTCATCCTGAAATTTCAAAAGCTTTAACGACCAACACCCACCAGTTTGCTTAGAATAAAACAAGTCATGTTCCATAACAACTTTATTTACGTTTAGAAACTTTCATTTCACATTCACAGCATTTGTGTTTCCTCATCAATGTCAGCATTAAAATAACTTCTCGCGTCAATTTGAGCATCTTGGCGTTTCAATTTGAACTTAACACTCCCTTCCTTGGATTTCCATCCCCGCTTTTTGCATTCTTCAACATCCTTTCCATCTTTTGAAGTAGGTTTATCGATCGTGATTAGACACTTACCAATCGGCATTGGCTCATCAACCAACTGTAGAACTTTCATTTGTAACGATGCCACTTTTCCGGTTGAACCGTGAGCACCAATGTATAGTCCGTTGACGTGTATTAAACCCATGTATCGTCCGCGCTTCAGATCATCACACTCCATTGTATTTCCAAGTAGATCGAATGCTTGAAAGTGATCGGACAATTTCAAGAATAGCGTATCGAACTCGGGTAATTCCTTATAGCCACTTCCTTCCTCTAACGCCTTCCTCCAATGTGTAGGAGCACTTTCAGGCAACACAACGCAGTCCTTCGCCAAAGAGTCGATGGTTTTGAGTATCATCTGCTGCCATTTCGGAAAGGTTACTCGCATTTGTCTCATGTTGCTATATCCAGATGAAGACCTACCATTACTGTGGAAAAAGGGAACTTGAAGGTAGAAACCATCGTCACCATAGTTCAACGTTTGGAAGTAAAAGGTATTTCCAATCCCTTGAACCTTCCTTGTCGGTCGGAATTTAAAGAGATCACGTTCAAATGAGTCGCTCTCCTCTCTAACTATAAACATTTTTTGAGACATAATTCAATGTTGTACTTATTCGGAGCTTTTCAACCGTCAGCGATGAATGATAGCTTGAAAGTGATTAAAGAGTACAAGCGCGTCTCTCTTATATACATATTCACATGAGTCATCAATCAATGATGACGTGTCAATCCATGATTCGTCGTCTACAGCAACACTGCGGCACCTGCCACAACTTTCCCTAGTGGACTGTTGAGTACATTGTAAATGCTGTTTCCAATATCATTCAACATATTCAAAAACCCACCACCTCCACGTTGAACTAAGTTCCGCCTTTTCATATCACTGCTTCTTGGATTTGAAAATTTTCTAATGCTGTTTAGAGAATCAGTACTCAATAAAGGCTTGTATATTGGGAGGCATTTATGTATTGCAAAAGCCAAATCACGGATGAAATCATCACTTGAGTTTTGAATTAATTTGCACTTAACTTTATTGTTTCGCATGCTGTTTAACTTTCGCAACGCCTTCTTAAACTGACTTGAAGGTCTAAAAGAACCATTCTTCCGAGAAAAAGATGCCTTTCGTTTTGCAGTCATTTTTATTGTGTTAAAAGCAAAGCATTTATAAAAATATACATTTTTGCTTAGTTCCATGCAACAAAGTCAAACGGTAACAGATGGTAGGTCGTAGTCATCAACATCACTCAAGGTCTGAGTCGTTGCAGTTATAAGCTGATCTATATTACACATTAAATCCTTTGATAGAGGACAGCATGAACAGCATGGTTTTGAAGCGAACACTTTTAAAAGATAAGCATAGTATGCTCTAAACTTGTTTATATCCCGCTCATCTTGCACTGCCACATTGACGCTCATCGACGGGGGTCCGGTAAACATGTCCACCTTGAATTTGTCACCATTTTCCTCATAGCGGCTAAATACGATTATATCATGCAAACAAGTCTTCAATTTCCGTGTTCTCATTTCACAATAGCAACGAGAACTCTGTGGAATAGCTTCCGTCAAACTCAGAGGCTTGAACACTTCATCGAGCCAAAATCGTAGTACTCGCGTAAGGGCATTGGTCAATGTCCTCATTAAGAGTTTCTGAAGTTCAATATCATCTTCACAATGATAGAATGTGACAATATCCTCCATCAGATCTATGAGATCAGCTTTGTAACCAATAACATCATTTGCAGAGTAGAAAATCTTGCTAGTAAACAGATTGTCTTTGTGAATAATTGAAACAGGAATGATCGTGGTAAATGGCATGTTTATCAATGTCTACAATCCTCAACAAGTATGGTTGTAATAGAAGTGCGATAACCTTATATACAAAAGCTGCACAATAGCAACCAATCACAGACACGCATGATGACTCATCATGAACGATATACAGTGACTGTTGAAATTATTTCCTCATCACAAAGGGGACAAAATGTAGTTTCCAAGGGTATATAGCATGTAGAACACATGACAAAATGAGAACATGGTAAAAAGAGAAGGGATTTTTCCCGTTCAAAACACCTAATGCAGTTCCGTTCACATAATAGTTTAAACGTCCCTGTTTCTTTCTGAAGTCACTTTCATTGATAGAACATTTCGATAAATCAATTGAAGGTTTCACTTTTTTTATCTCCGTTTCAGAAAGTTCCAATTTCATCCTCCTAATTTCACTGTCTTTATAATATAGCATTGAGAAATCTTCTATCCAACTACGATCCAAATTAGCATTCATGGCATGCTCATCCAGATCCATTAGTCGTTCAACTAAATCACCAGCTTTGATATTTTCATTTAGATTTGTAACAGTTTCTATAGCCTTTAGCGAATAACCAAGGTCTCTTGCAACAATCCATGAAATTGGGAAACTAACCATCAAGCAACTTCCACATATTTATAACTTAACCTAGTTATGAAAATAAATAAAATTGTCATCATAGTCACAATGGTCACAATTGTCGCATTTGAGCAAGAAGTCTCAAAACAAACATCTGTTTAAGTACCGAAATAGATGTTCGCATCCCTATTCTAATTCACATACTCTAATTCAATTTCGGAACAAGCCGTTCCGATCCCAACGCACAAATAAGTGTACCGAATCATTAAGTATGATCTCAATTCGGTTATCAATCGGAACGCGGTTCCTATTTACATGTTCCCATCCATGTTCGCATCCATTGGCAATTCGGAACATGTTCCTATCCATGTTCGCATTGGCAATTCGGAACATGTTCGCATTGGCAATTCGGAACATGTTCCTATCCATGTTCGTATCCACTATCAGTGCGTCCGCAAATCTAACTACTCACGAGGTGTGAACCGCCAAAGTCTAACACGAAAGCTTTATATTTTGATTATTTTGCGAGCAATTCGACTAAAATCGCGAAGACGGCCATGTAATTTCTTAATAATACTGAGGTAAATTCTTAGTTAGTATAAGCACTATTGAGAACAGAAAGTAATTTGCAAGCATCTTCTTTCGATTTTACAGTCGCAAAAGTGTCGTCAAGATACCTAACATATGTTTTTGTCAAATATTCTATCTGTTGCTTGAGTTTGTATTTCTCGAGATATCCAAGAACGATGTTAGCCAGGACTGGCCCCAATGGACTTCCCATTGCTACTCCATCTATTTGAAGAAATAGCTTCCCATTAAACGAAAACAGAACATCTGAGGTGCAATGAAGAATGAGTTCGCCAATACGATGCGCAGGAAATGCGAGATTCAGATCGTTTCTTTCGATAATTTCATTGATGTAATTCACTGTTTCCTTGAGTGAGACATTTGTAAACAATGACTTGGCATCATATGATACAAAGAAACTATGTTAATCAGGAGAAAGGTCTCGAAAAAATCAAGTGAATCAATTTCTAGAACATTTTATGCAGCACAGCTTGTTGTTTTGCCTCAGACAATGAAGATCGTTTGTCGTACTTTGAAGGATTCAATTCCTCTCGTTGACCGATCAAACGTCTGTTACAATTTCAAATGCGACTGAGGATGCAGTTATATTGGTCGGACAACGAGATGTTTTGGTATCCGAATCAAAGAGCACTATCCCAAGTGGGCAGCAACAAGATTGAGAGGCACAAAGGATCAAAGTAGCTCAATGTGCAAGCATTTATGGGACTACAATCAATTCTCCGGACATAAGATCGAGTCCTATTTCTCTGCCGCTGCAGACTGCAGAATTGCACATGTCAAGATCACTGAGGCGATTTTATTAAAACGATTCAAGCCCTCATTATGTATCATGAAAGATTATGTTAGTGATTTGCTCCTGCCGTGGACTTAGCCCCTTTTCTACATTCATCTTATCTATATTAATTTTCTGTAGTACAATGTCTCGATTATAGTATGTATACATATTTTTTACTTACTTAATCTCTTTTCATAGCTATGTCATTTGAATGTCTACAACTTTTTGTGTAAGATTATTTTGAGTTTTTGTATCATGAGTTTTTTGAGTTTTTGTATCTTATGATTAGAGTCATCGAAAACGCTTAAGATAACACATTATATTGTGAGTTTATTTTTATTTTCTAACCGCTTTTATTGCGCTGATTGCTGAGGAGAGCAGTATTTTACTATCAAACTTCTGTTTACTCAGTAAATAGCAAAATCTTATCAGTGGGTGTACGTCCACTTTTTGTTCTTGTAATATTCTCTAATATTGATTCTCAATGTCGTCTGACTTTGCAACTCCTTTATCCATTATTTTTCACCATATCCTATAGCCGGTTGCATGAGGCATAAAAATTGATAACAATAGCCTTTATAATAGAAGTAAAGCTAATGGTCTCGTGGCTCCCTCCACGTACCACCGGTTGAGAACCACCTAATAGACCCTGATCACTGATACATTAAAAAGATTGCGAGGAAGTTCATTGCACAAGCCAAGAATTCGGAGATTACATACTACTGATATCACTGAGAAGTAGATTCAGTAAATTGTGAAATCATTCAAGACTAGAAATAAAGTTATTTTTCATTGGGTTGGCCATGCACAAATTGACGAAATGCTGTTAAATCAACTTGAATTATTCTAGCAAGAACATCTTGGTACCAACGGTTACAATAACGATTACAACTTTTGTGTAAAATAGAGTTATTTATAAAGAGGCTGAGATGGAAGGCTTTGAACTTTGATGACAACTACGAAAACAGTGGCCAATCCCAAAACAACTTCGGCCTTAGCAGTCCTATTTGTCCACCACCTGTAAAGGAGTTAAGTGGATTTGAAAGTGAATTTTTCGATCTGGTTAATTTGGCAAAAGAACCACCTTCTTCGCAACTCCGTAACAAAGTTATACAAGAAAAAAAATGGAAATACTCAGAAACGAATTACAAAAGAAGGCAAGAGCATTGCATCTTCATTTAACGTGGCAAACAGGATGGAGGTTAATTCTGAAAGTGAATGTTTTATTACATTGAAAGACCATAAGGACAACTTCGCCAACAATCCTTCAACGCGCTTGATCAATCCATCGAAAAATGAAATCGGAAGAATCAGCAAACATATTTTACAGGATGTAAACTCTAAATTGCGGTCTCTTACCGGAGTTCAACAATGGTGTAGCACAAAGGAGATTATTTCATGGTTTAATGGTCTTCAGCATATATCTTCGGGAAAATTCATGGTTTTTGATATAAGGGATTTCTATCCCTCTATCACAGAAGAATTATTGGAACTATCCTTAAGTTTTGCTTGTGACCATGTTGACATTGATCCTAAATCTGCAAATGCTATAAAACATGCGAGGAAATGGCTGTTATTCAACCGTGGAGAACCATGGGTCAAACGAGAAAATGAAGCCTTTGACGTATCAATGGGCGCATATGACGGTGCTGAGGTTTGCGAGCTGGTCGGTCTATTTTTGTTCAATTTGATTTCCAAGGAATTTGATGTTAATTGCACCGGCCTTTATCGTGACGACGGTTTAGCGTATTTTCACAATATAACGGCGAGGTGTGCTGATGTTATCCGGAAAAGATTCCATGAAATCTTCCAAAATCATGGATTACAATTGGACATTTCATCCAACCTAAAAATTGTGAATTACCTGGATGTGACTTTTAATTTAATCAATGGTACTTATATGCCTTATCGTAAACCGGACCAAAATGTGACTTATACAATGCTGAGTCAAATCACCCAAAAAATATCATCAAGGAAATACCTAATGTTGTCGAGCAGAGACTATCGGAGCTGTCATCGAGCGAAAGTGTATTCAAAGAATCTTGTCAATATTATCAAGGCACTTTAAACCAGAATGGTTATACTCACACACTTATTTATCAAACGAAACAAAACGAAAATGAGGCAACGCAGAAAAAGAAAAGGAAACGAGTGATTACTTGGTTTAATCCTCCTTTCAGCAAAAATGTGGCCACGAACATCGGCAGATATTTTTTGGCTCTCATAGACAAGTATTTCACGGTGAACCACAAATTTTCGAAAATATTCAATCGTAACACATTGAAATTCAGTTACAGCTCTATGCCAAATGTGAGGAGAATCATAAATGGACACAACAAAAGTGTCTTAAAGAATGAAAATTACTTGAAAACATGCAATTGTGTGGATAAAGGAAATTGCCCGCTTGGAAACGAATGCCTTTCTGACAATATACAGGGTTGGCGGAAAGTTAATACCTATTTTGAATTGCTTCTAATACATTAAGTATATTTCAGGTTCGCATTATATTCAAGTATAATGCGTATCAAGCCTTGCCATTTTTTTCTTCAAAATTTTATATTTAAATTATTAGTACTTTCGGATTTCAATGATTAAAAAGTTAACAGTTTTTATCAGATTTTGAAAAACTCAATTGATATAGTAGCACAGATTTCTGAAGATAAAGCTCTAAATTTGTCTTTACTTGAGAGACCTAAATTGAAATTTTTAAAGATGCAAGAATTTTGCTGCATGAAAATGCACAAATCTATTTTTTATGCGTTCCAATGGACTGAAAAAAAGTCAATTTCCTGATTAAAACATTTAATGCTTAATCCTAATTAAAACTTAAGATACCAAAACTCAATTGAACACCCAATCGCTCTACTAGGGTGCGAAATCGATCAGGCATGATGTTCCCTGACTGCCTGAGAAACTCCAGAGGCACAGGAGGTGAAGCAATCTGAATTTTGTTCTCATGCTCAGGTAGTGTCCCTGACTTTGAAAAATAGGCTTCATCCCTTGCCAATCCCCAACAAAAGAAGGTGCATGGAGTCACATATGGACTTGTGATCGGCCATTAATGAGGGAGGGCCTCGGCGACCTAACGAGCGCCCTGAGAACTGTACATCAAGCCATTCCCTTACCAGGTGGGCGAGGACCGTCTTGCATAAAAATCAGGTCGTTGATATTTTCAATATGCTAATGACCGGCCGCACTTTCTCCTGTAGCCTCTGTGAATTCATCGCTTCACATTGGAGGAAAGGACCCACGATGGTATCTGCCATCATACCACACCAGACAGTCACACTCGGTTATGATTGATATTTCTCTGCACGAATCGTAGGGTCGTTTTCTGCCCAGTATTGGCGGTTGTGACGATTGACGAAGCCACTAACATGAAACACTGATTCGTCGCTCCACAAAATGTTGTAAAATAAATTTTGATTTCTTTCATGCCAATTGAGCATTCGTGCTCCTTAATCAATAGGAGTGTAGTGGTCCGCCTATACGATTATGACTGACAATAATGGATCAAAATTTACGCCTCTCAAGTAAAGACAAATTTAGAGCTTAATCTTTAGAAATCTGTGCTACTATATCAATTGAGTTTTTAAAATCTGATTAAAACTGTTAACTTTTTAATCATAAAAATCTGAAAGTATTAAGAATCTAACTATAAAATTTTGAAGAGAAAAATGGCAAGGCTTGAAACACATCATGCTAGAATATAATGCGAACCTGAAATGTACTTAACGTATTAGAGACAATTTAAAATAGGTATTAACTTTCCGCCCACCCTGTAGTTTATGCAGCCAGAATCACATGTGAAGATTCAAATTACACTCAGAAAGATTACATCGGCAAAAGTGAAGGCAGCTTCAAGTTAAGGTACGCGAATCACAAAAAATCATTCAATCATGAAAAGTACAACAATGAAACCCAGCTATCAAAGGAATTCTGGAAGCTGAAGGAAAGTAGGAAGAACCCTAGAAGTAGTAAGTAAAACTCCACCACTGGACCGCGCAAGATGGCCGCCGTCGCTGACGTCCCCCCCTGTCAGACGAGTCGGCCGTGGTCCGCCGCCGTGTTGCTTCGAGTCTGACGTCCCCCCCTCTGGCCCGACGACGAGCCAGCGGTGATTTGTGATGCGCTCTCCAGGTTGGGAGGGTGGAATGTCGGAGCTCACCTGAAAAATCCTAAGTGTCAGAGTGACTTTGTATGGACAAAATTTTGAAAATTTTCCAAAGTGTCGCATTTCGACCTGGGACCTTTACCAAAACATTTTTCATCAAATTTCACTGACCCCCCCCCCCCCGACAGCGATCTTCTAATTTTGGTTCTAGTGGATGGATTTTGTCTTATAGATACTCGTTTGAAAGAGGAGAAAAAACTGCTTGGTGACATTTTTGTTGCGAGTCAATCGGACCAGCCGTTCAAAAGTTAGAGCTGTTACAAGATTTTAGGTCGGAGCTCACCTGAAAAAATCCTAAGTGTCAGAGTGACTTTGTATGGACAAAATTTTGAAAATTTTCCAAAAGGCTATCAAATTCATATCTTCAAAAAGACTTACTATAGACATTAGTAACGGTGAAACTATGTGTTGTGATGTATGTAAGCGAAAGGATGGAAATGAAAAGCGCATCTTCAAGAGATGTAAGCATGCTTTTTGTCAACGCTGTTTCATACGTAATTGCATTCAACTTTGCAAATGTAACCACTGTGATATTGCTCATTTCGAGTGTCACTTATGCCGCAATAGTTAGTACCTACGCAAATATGGTAAAGATAGGTTTTAGCAAAGACTAATACGGAAAATGGTGAAACGTAAAATGACGAAACGTAAAAGTTAAAAGTCTTCAAAGTTTTCTTCAGCCATTCAAGCTCTCCGACGAATGAAAGCAAATCAGCGATACAATGCTATACGACATGCTAACGATAAATATATTTGTGAAATTATTTCTCATGTCAGAAAGTTGAGGACGAAGAAATTAGCACCAAAACAACGAAAGTTACTTAAGCGATATGCCACAAAATTGCGTTTCATCTCCAATCCTAAAGTCACCCTTCAAAGAAAGAGGAAAACTCTGACACAAAAGGGCGGTTTCCTTTCAGCAATACTTCCGATGCTAGCTCCTGTCGTGGGTAACCTATTGGGTAATATCTTTGGCTCTAGACGTTAATTATGCAAATGTTGAATCTCAAAGTATTAAAATGGATTTCAGACTTCAATGCGATAAAGTTCTGACTGTATCAGGTCCATCTCATGCAGGTAAAACTGTTTTCACGCTGAATTTATTGGATAAAAGAAGGGAGTTGTTTAAGGAACCTATCAATCGAGTGATTTGGTGTTATGGTATTTATCAACCGTCGCTGTTTCAGGAATTGCAAAGTCGCAACTTTATTCGACATGAAGGAATTATTCCAGTGGATAAACTTCAGTCTAATGATGTTGTTGTATTGGATGATTTATTAAAAGAAAGTAAGAATTCAAAAGATGTTACAGATATGTTCACTCGCGCAGCACACCATAAAAGGTGTTTTATCATCTATATTACACAAAATTTGTTTCCTGATGGAAAAGAAGCTCGTACACGAAACCTGAATACACACTATTATGCTATTTTCAAGAATCCGCGAGATAAAAGTCAATTTGAAATTTTAGCGCGACAAGTTGAACCCAGAGGATCAAAAGCCTTAATTGAAATTTTTCAAGCAGCTACTGAAAAACCATACGGTTACTTATTCATTGACTTTACGCAAGAGTGTCCGGAAGAATTTAGATTTCGAAGTGATATTTTGAAAACTCCCATGATTATCTACAAACTATGAGTTCTTATTCTCGCATGATTGTTATTCCTCAGGATGAATATGTACAATTGACTGCCATGCAGCAAGTAAAGCAACCTCTTGCAAATCAAATGTATAGGAAAGAAATAGATTATCAGCAAAATATTCACATCAAAGATCCACATCGTGCTGTATTATTACAATCGGAAACTGTTGAGCAATTGAAAAACTTGAAGAATAAGATGCGTGACTCTGTATTGACTGCTACACCTTTAGCATCTCGCGCACATGCCATATCTCTTTTCAATAGTATTGAACCCCATCTCAATGTAAATGATAGAGGAGAAATCATTACAGATGAAAATAAAGTGATTGATGCTTCAGGTTATGAAGACTTGATTCATAGTATGCAACACGTCGAAAGCGCCGTCAGGGCTATGTTCCACCTGGTTGGTCATACTTTCTTAAACTATTGAAAAAGCATAATGTGCCAAAATTTGCTTTAAATAATGAGACATTGAAAGAACTTGATTCAACAGTGGCTACTGCTCCAATGCTTCAGATGATGAAAATGCCAACAAATTGGTTTAAGGCGTCACCTGCTACATCCCCTCCCACACTCACTAAGCAAACAAGAGGAAGAACTCGACGTAGATCTACATCACCACTAAAACTAGTAAAAGGAAAAACGTAAAACAGCTCCTCCCAGGAAATACATGTTCTCAGACTATTAATATGAAGCAGATGTGTTGCTTGCCATGTAATGAGCCGCCAGAGGTGAATGTCGTTGTCACTTGCACTTGCTGCGCCAGCTCTCATAATGAAACCCCTAAGCAATGTGAACACGATCGCAAAACCGCTAAAGCTAAATGCTGCAGTTGTTGTAAATGTAGAAAGGCAAGAAAAGAAAAAGATGAGAAGGAGGAAAAAGAGTCAGTCGTCATCGACTGAACGTTTGAAGTCAATCTATTATGATGTAAAACATCCGGCAGGATTTGCATCGATCAAGAAAGTATCAAAAGCGAGTGGTCTTCCACAATCACAAGTGAAACAATGGTTAAAGGGTCAGGCTACCTATACACTCCACAAACAAGCGAAAAAGAAGTACCGCACCCGCCATTATATTGTTCATGACATCGATGAACAGTGGCAAGCAGATTTGTGTGATGTCGCCTCCATTTCAAAACATAACTCGGGCAATAATTTTATTTTAACCGTCATTGATATTTTCTCGCGTTATGCGTGGGCTCAACCTTTAAAAACGAAAGAAGGGAAAGGAGTAGCAAAAGCATTCCAAACAATTTTTCGAGAAGGTCGCATTCCAAAAAGAATTCAGAGTGATCAAGGAAAAGAGTTTGAAAATCAGCATGTGAGAAGATTATTTGAGAGGCATGACATTGAGTTGTTTAGTATAAAGAAGGCTTATAAAGCTGCACTCGTTGAACGTTTTAATCGCACATTAAAAAATCGCTTGTGGCGACATTTTACTGCCAACTTGACACAAAATTGGACAAAGGTTCTACAAGATACACTCCATGCCTACAATCACTCTATCCATCGTTCTATTGGACTCAGACCAGTAGATGTAAATGCTGACAATGTAGATAAAGTGCGCGAATCATTCCAACGTAAACGCACTCATGTGAAAAGTGATGTGAAAATTGGTGATAAAGTTCGTATCTCAAAAGTGAAAAGTGTTTTTGCTAAAGGGTACCTTCCGAATTGGACAGAGGAGGTATTTACAGTATCAAGGATTAATGAAAAAGACTCTCCGACCACCTACAAGTTGAAAGATTACGATAATGAAGAAATTGAGGGTAGCTTTTACCGCGATGAGATTGAGGTAGTCACTGAAAGTGAAACATATTTGGTAGAGAAAATCATTCGATATAAAAAACGGCAAGGTGAAGAATGGTGTCTTGTTAAATGGACTGGTTATCCTTCAAATATGAACTCTTGGATGCGTCGTGCCGATATCTTTCATCTAAGTGATCGACAGTGATTCATGCAAAGTTGTAACTAACAATGTTTAGGGTTTGAGCTATGAATCCAACTGCCTCATTTTATTCACGACCCTCCTATGTAAGTGGTGGAGGACAAATTTACATCGGCGCTCGCCGCCAACGTGGAGGTAGCATACTTGGTGCACTGAAATCTGTTGTAGCACCTCTCATATCTAATGTCGGTAGATCTTTAAAACGAAATGTTTTAAGTAATGCCGTTGGCTTTGCTGGTGATGTTGCTAGTGATCTTTCCAGAGGTAGAAGTTTTAAGAGCAGTTTGTTGAATCGTGGGAAGGAACGCGGTTTAGAAACATTGAAGCAGACCTTTGCTGGTGTTACTCAAGGAAAGAAATCACCTAAACGAATGAATAAAGGAAGGAGGAAACATCGCGGAGCTGGTAAGGTGCGATCTTCAGTCAAAAGGCATTCACGCAAACGCCGCAGAGGTTCTAATCATTTATCAGGCGCTAAACGACGACGCTGCTATAACTTCTAATCATGGAGTGTAAAACTTCCGGTTTTTGTTTGTTTGATCAACAAGCCATACAGACAGATATTCTTAGTTCAAGTATTGTAGATTATCATCCTCGAACAGCTGAGAATGCTGGCCCCATTGAATTTGTTATTCCTGGTGGTAGTGATGACTACATAGATTTGAGTTATGCGATGGTTGATTTGAGGTTTAGAATTCAGCAAGCAGATGGAACTGCTATTGACGATGCACATAAAGTTGGACTGAATAATTTACCATTGACTACATTACTTCGCGATGTTTCTCTAACGATTGGAGAGCAGCAGGTGGAAGGTGGTCAAAGCGATTATCCCTATAAATCATATTTCAATCATGTATCACAGTTTCATCCAGCAGCACAAAAAAGTCATATGGAAGCCATGGGATGGTATAGAGATGAAGCAGGAAAATTTGATGTTGAAACAAACAGTGGCTTTGTAAAGCGATCTGCTATGATTAAAGATAGTAAAGTATGTCAGCTATATGGTCCGGTGAATTTAGACTTCTTTAGACAGTCAAAGTTTTTACTCTGTAATACCAGCATGCGACTCAAGCTGACATTGAATAAGCCTGAATTTGCGCTGAATGCATTTGCTAAAGTTGACAATTTTAGAATTCATGTGGAAGATATTGCACTTTACATTCGTCGAGTAGTACCGAATCCAAGTGTCATTAGAGGACATGCTGAAGGTCTTAACCGCCAAAATGCCATTTACCCCGTTCAGCATACAAAGCTTCTCACCTTTACAATTCCGAAAGATCAAAAGAATTTCATGAAAGATGGCCTCTTTCCATCGGAAGCACCGAAGCTCCTCATGGTGGCAATGGTTGAAAATGATGCATTTAATGGTAATATAAAGAAGAATCCTTTCAATTTTAAACACAATCAGTTAAGTGAAATTGCTTTACGTGTAAATGGTGTGAGTCATCCTGGTCCACCCTACAAACCAGATTTTGCTGCGGATCAATTTATGCGCAGTTATGTTGATTTTATGGATGTCTTTGGATTTTACAATACGGATGACACCAACGGACTTACTATGAAAGAGTTTAAGAGTGGATATACTATTTATGCATTTGATTTGACTGCTGACAGCGATATTAGTGCACCCTATCGTCAAGCGAACGTGCCTCATAATATTCGTTTGGATTTGACGTTCAAAAGAACACTACCTGAGACGATCAATGTATTAATTTATGCAGTGTTCGATTCAAATATTGAAATTACAAAGTATCGTGACGTGATTCTTCAGTATAATCGTTAATGAGTTGGTTGACTGCTGACGATATTAAGACTAAAGTGCAGCGTAATGCAGACGAAGCGACGTTGAAAGCTTTCGATAATGTCTATTCACTCGATACCTTACCACCTGCAGTAAATCACTATCCCATCTTTATTGTGCTAAACACTCATTCGCAGAATTTAGGCGGTGAGCATTGGAAAGCGATCTTTATTGGAGAAGACCGACGTGGTGAACTATTTGACTCTCTTGCTCAACCTCCAAATATACCAACACAGCAGTGGTTGAGAAAACATACGCGTCAATATCAGCGAAATGAACGCATACTACAACATCCACTTTCATCAACGTGTGGTGCTTTTGTACTGTACTTCATCTTAAAACGTTTACATGTATCTCGATTTGCATCTGTTATTCAAAACTTTTCAGTAAAATATCAAAATTCTCTCTGAGCAGCATTATTGTTATGATTATTATATATGATTATGATTATGATTATATATTATTATGATATTATATCATCAGCATTAGCGTGATGAAGGACAAGATATCTGTACAGTGGTATATACATGACATTTTGATTTTTGAAAACATTCTTATATAGCTTTGTACTCCATTTGTAAATCTTTTCTACTCTATACTTTGAAAACGGCTGTGACAGCCGAAATATAAGTATAAAATTAACTCATCGAGTTATCAATCAAGCAGCCTCGGCTACATAGACGAATTTGTCTTACCTCGTTAAAATTAAACAAAACTTTTCATGTAATCCATCCTCTAATGAAAAAAGGATTTGTAAGTTCTATCATGATTTGAAATAAAAACATCATGTTGGAAAAATTGTTTTTTATTTTACAATCCGCTGGGTACGTACATACTCAATGAGATAGTCTAGGATCACATTTGCTTGTACATGAGATTTTAGTCCAGTAATGATCACTTTACTATTATGAAAGATTGCCACATGCACAGGTAACCAACAACTAATGAGAGCTGCAGGAAAAAGTTCGGGTTCATAACACAAATTGTAACTGCTGGTAAGAATCTTCAAAAATGATACACTTTCACTCAATTGAGTAGAGATCACCATATTGTCCACAGTCAGATTCGACATCACACACCTCTCCCTCTTCCATATCCGACGTAGTAGTCTTTGTAGCTCTAAGCGCATTGACTGCGCCGATGAATGAGAAAGGGCGCCGAGAATCTGTACAGTCCCATTTGGGAAGAGTTGAAGATTCCGTGAATTGTTTATCTTCAACACTAACATTTGAGGTCGGCCCGGGTAATACTTGCTGTTTGGAAGGTGTTGGTGTAATGTTGTGAGATCGATTTTGGTGTAGAGTCTGAAGCGACGGAGAATGTTGACGATGGTGTAGCGATGGCGCTTCATGATGAAAGAATGAGTAAATTGAGCGATGTACCTTCCTTTTATACTTTTCCCAACTACCTTGATGAAATGTGAAGTTAGTATGAAGTTGGGAATGATAGAGTTGAATTCGCCGATTGTTGACGCGCAACCAGATGCGATTTCCAATACGTGAATGTCTTTTCATATAGAAGTATTTCAAATCCTTCATGATATGATGTAGAGATTGAAAATGACGATAAGATAAAGCAAACTCTCTTCTCACATTTCCAGTTGAATCTTTGAAATAGACGTTTCGATCATGATCCGTTTCAATACGTTGTAGGGAATCTAATTTCCAACTCATGATGTGTGGTAGTCATGTCTGATTAAGATTTGCATAGTAGGGCGATGAACTCACGACGAATAAATGTCATGATGGAGCGATGTATGTATCTTCTATACTTCTCCCAATTGTATTTGCGAAATGAGAAACAGTTTGCGGAATGAGAATGGTAGATTTGAATTTCATTTCTGTAATGTTGAAGCCAAACTTGATCACCCAAGGAGATGAATCTTAATGTTTCAAAATATTCCAAATCCCTCATGATATCATTGAGGTTGACAAATTGTCGCCATGTTAATGTAATACCTCTTGATGTATGACCATGAGAATTTTTGAAGTGTACGTTTCCATCACGATCAACTCTGATATATTGTAGAGAGTCCAAAATCCAAGTCTTCATGATGTTATGCAAAGCCGCAGATCAGCAATATAAAAATGTCGTTTTATCATATTTTGCTTAGCAATGCGGCTACAAAGAGATTTGCTGTTATTGAGCCGCACTCTTTTCTACTCCCATTGATCATGCACAACAGCGAAATGGAAATTGGGATGTGGGTGTCACTCAACTTGTTTATAGCAACTGTGTCTATACTTTTGATCATGAGGTGATGACTATTAATATGAGACGTACAGCTGCTTACCAATGTGAAAAGGGCTGCCGAGTATACATTCCACAGTGGCCAAAGAAAGATCTCTTATCATGTAAAAAGTTTATATATGATTTCTTGAATAAAGCGTGTAAACATATTGTCCAATTTACTCCGCACAATGATGATCATAATTATGTACATCATGTAGTTGAGAAAGATTGGATTGTTGGTTTAAGTCCAAGTTTAAGAAATGATTTAGGTTACCTCGCTAGCGCCTTAACAAGCTATGATAATTTTAACGTTAATTACCACATAAGTGGTCATAAACAGTTAATATATCGAGAGGAAGCTTATTATGTAGATCTTATTCCAAAAAATGAGAAGACGTTGGTGAAGAAGATTGTGATTAAGCCAAGAAAGACAAACATGACTCCTGAAACATTATTGAAGACATTTAATTATCTCCTTCGAGTTGATGGTAAACAAGTGGCAACATTGACTTATATCAAATCATCTAATCATATTGCAATAAGTAAATTAAATGATGATGATCTAGTATTAGTTTGTTCAAAAAGATTTTCATCAGTTCTTACGACATCGTTCTGCAGCTGTTCATGGAAAATCTGATATGCAACATTTACCATGTGAAAGCCAAATCAATTTGATACAGAATGGACCGTATCTTTATACAGAAAGTGTGTAGAGCCTTTAGGTGGTATCTTACATGAAACAAGAGTGTTCATGCCTCGCATTATTACTTCGGTTAAATTGGTTGTAGATTATTTAAATGAAGTGATTAATGAGCAACATATTTCATTTTCTGAAAAAGAAGGTACTTTGTCTCTCACTATAAGTGGAAAAGGTATTGAACTAATTATGGATAAAACTCTAATGGACATTTTGGGTTTTGATCAAAATATCTTTAAAAGTGGTACTGTAACCAAAGCTAGCGCAGACATGTCGCTATCGCGTCGTATTAACTATTTTCAGATATATTCCAATATTGGTGAAGATGTACGTGTGGGAGATGTTGAAGCTCCATTGCTAGCAATGATACCATACCAGCCAAAAAGCTGCAGTATTTTATCTGAGCATACTTTCAAGAAAGTGCATTATACAAAGCTGAAATCAAACTACATCCCACAAATTGATATTGCAATTTATGACGATGCTGGTGCGTTGATTCCTTTTCATTAAGATGCTGTGACAAGTATCACACTCCATTTCCGAATGAAGAGTTAATGCAAAAGTATGCTAATATATTTTTCCAATGTGAATAATATGGAAAGTGAAAATAAGGACTCGTTTCTAATCTACTTGCCCAGTAATGCTTCTATGAATAAATTTCCCAAAAATAAACCATCAGACTATCGAGTAGAATTAAATCGCCCACTACATTTAGAAGGTGAATGGGAGGTTGGCGTTTCTAGTATTTGCTATGATAGCAATATTCAGAATGTGAATGATTTGGAAGAAATGATATTGACTCCTCGCACCCATGATGGAATAACGATGAATAATGCATTCCAGTTCCCATACAATTTAACATCAGATTGAAAGTGGAACTATGAATGGATTCAGATAAAATCAGATTATTATGAACCATTTGGGAATGAGAAAATTATTAAGGCGTTCAATAGTGGTAATACTTCCATCATGAAGAATAAAAATCAGAAAGCTTATGAGTTTACTATCTATCATTGGAGTGGGAGACAGTTCCTTCGCTTTCATTCTTTTACTAAAGGTCTTACACTGAGGTTGGATAATGAATTCTATCCACATCTCGGTTTTGGCCATGGACTACATCCAACGTCAATTGCTACTGCAAATGTTAAAAAAGTTTATTCAAATCGAATCAACAAATTTCATTATAAATTTAAAATATTTGATGAAGATGTTGTAGAATGTGAAGAACGCATCATTTTGAAAAAGCGTGGTGTTCAACCTTTATCACTTATTGAGTTAGTAAAACGATGGAATGAGACTGTGGGTAAGAAGTATGGAGAGAAAATTATGGCGGACAAAAATAAGTTGGTTATTCAGAAATATAATGACAAACTTACAGTTTATTTCTCTCCAACCTTGCGTCATTTTGTAAGACATTATACACCTATTATTGGAAGCGGTGTGGTGTATGCTTCTCATGAATATTACACTAAAGCTGATTCAGTTAATGATGAATGGTGGGTGGACATCTATGGTGATCGCATCAAGAAAATTTACCAGTCTTATGAAGAATCTTAAGTTGCTATCAATATAATGCCGCGTCTATATCATACAGTTGAAAGCTTCATTCATGTAGTAAATCCTTATATACAACAGAAGTTGAAGCATGTGATGAAAAGTAAATATGATGTAAAGACACACCACATTTCGTTTTCAATTGAAAATCAACGCGTTGTTCTGAAACTGGGTGATGACATCCAATGTCAATTGAGTAAAAATTTGAAAAAACTCTTTGGTTTTTCAATGCTACAAACTGTGTTTACTGCTGCGCATACGATTGGTATAGAAACACCAATGACACTTGATAAACATGAACAGCACCTTTACATTCAGAGTGATTTGATTCTACCTATTTCTGTTGGTGAGAAAAAAGAATACATTTTACGTGATTTCATTCATGATAAAGACGCTTCATATGGAATAGTCGAGAAGATGTTTGAATCTATTTTCTATCATCCCGTCGTCAAACAAACTATACCCTCTATTGCTATCAAAATTACCAATGGTTTACAAGAGTGCATCCATGTGAAAGATACTAAATCCCTCGTAACTTTAGTGTTTCGGAAAACAAAGTGAAGTCATTGTGATATGTTTATTGAAATAAAAATATGTGTATGAAAAAGTCTTTTCACAGATATAGGGGGAATGGGCTGACTGTAGGCATATATTCACAAGGAAGAAACGATCTCATGCGATACATAAAACAACCATGTATATCTACAAAAAGCAACATCAAAATACTGAGTTAAAGTTGATTATGTCAATACATCTCCTGGATATGGTAGCGTGAGTTTTATTCTTTTGGGTGGAGGTATGTTTGTGTCAGGATGTCCATGTGGAAGAGATGTGTTATGTCCTATCCAACACCTCTTATCCTCCCATGCTGAAAGCGCTCGTTTCTTGAACGTGTGCGTTTTCACAGTATGAACTTGAGATTTTAAGATTGTCATATTGACAAACGTTATAGTTTTATTTTCATAGGCCTTCTTATAGGACCGATGTTTCATTTCGTGAACAATGGATTTTGATATACCTTTAGCACGCTTAATACTATCTGCACATTCTTTTAATTTCATGGAATACATTTTAGGACGGAGGAGAATCATTTCATCTATTTCCTTTCCTGCTGTTTCATCCTTAAAACAACCAAGTTTGGCTTTATTCTGTATGGAATAGAGTGGATGAGTGGGATTGTAGTTAGATGTGTCGAAATATTTTTCTAATGACTTACCTACTTCATTAAAATTTAAATCTTTTTGAGTGGTAATTCCTAAAAAGAAACTATCCGTATCACCACCCAGCAAGCGAACCTCTTTTACGAGAGGGCATTGTTTTAATATTTTGTAGAAGAGTTGATACATTTCAAGCTTGGAATAATCTAGAACGGCTTGCCCAATATAGATGGGTTTGCACAACTCAACTTCTGACTTTATCATTTTAACACCTACAAGATCCTCATCGATGATGTCTCTATCAATGAAAAGAGGTGATGAGGTCAATTTGTGATATTTTTGATCAGCAACGACTAGTTTGTAGTTCATACGTTTTCTAACATCCTCCATGGTCTTTCCGAAAAGACTGCTCTTCTTATATTTATAAAAATCCTTTTCAAAATTATTTTGGGCGAGTGCACGTTTTTGACTGTTACTATCTACGTAGGGTTTGAGGAAGGCTTTCTGTCTAAATTTGATAATGCGGTGAACTGACTTTAGAAGCATGCCCATTTCTAAATAGAATTTTAGTATGCAGAAGTGCACGAGATAATTTTTCTTATCATATTGGGTGAGTAAAAGTTTGCGGCATGGTTTGTATCTTGGCTGTCCACACTCTGTTAAGTTATTATGAAATTGTGACATGAATGGTGAAAACATATCTTCAGTCACTTCACCAGATTCAGGTGCGAGTGGGAAATCAGCAGTTTTATTTTTAATACTATTTGGATAAATCAAATCCACTTCAAAATAATATCCCCAATCACCTTCATCTGGAATCTTCAGAATGTTTGAAGGGTTGGAGTAATACGCAAGCTCATCTTGATTTAACCAACTAAACTCGGAATGAGGTAGTGGTTTAGACAGTGAACTGCCATATAAATTATTTTGGTCATAGTATTTTAGGTGGATATGATCATTACCTACTGTTTTAGATTTCATGTGATGTTTATTCACAAATGTGAGACCACCGCGTATTCCGCGCTCAAATATGTTATACATCTCGGGGTCTTGTAAGAGATGGATGGTCTCACCAGTCATTTTAAAGGCTGATTTAAAGGACATGGCTGGTAGACTGACAAAGTGGATAGGATCTAATTTGTCTTCTTCTAATGCCACTCGTCGAAATTCCTGAAAGACATCAGCCAGCAAAATGACATCTAATTCTAAGTAAGCGATCATATAATCGCCAAACGTTTTACAATCAAATTTTAACCATGCCTCTTGAGCATGTTCATAGTCCTCTACTGGACAATCTTGACCCGTCAAATCGTTTTGGAATTTGTCAATGGAAGGAAGGGTCGTTTCATTTAGTTTAGACATTGAGCTAAAATACGCATAGGGAAATACTCCTTTGCGAGTGATTATTTCATCCGTTAAGTTTGGATAGTGTTTCTTCAAAGTTTGACTATGGGGAAGAAACTTGAGATTACGAACGAGAGAAGCTAGTGACGCTGACATGAATTGGAATGAATCTAAAAATTTTATTTCGAAGAAGACTGTCTTATTTTCTTTAGTTTTATCTACTGGTACTTTTGCTGTCATTGCCATGAATTTTTCTCTCGTTTGCGCTATTACATTAAACTGCCACGATTTCATCTGGCTCAACCCTCTCAATATGCTTTTATGAGCATATGACTGTCATAGCCCTTAAAGTTATGAAAAATGACGGGTAGTACACGACGTCTCAACCTAAGTGAAAAGTTACATTTGGAGCAGAGTGCGTTTCTAAATTTACCAGTGATGTGATCATGATCACGCACTTTCTTAATTTTATCGTCATCAAACGTTTTATGACATTTAGGACAGGATGTGCAACTTTCAAATTTTTGTTTGTCTTCATCTGACATATGTAGTGACTTACGCTGCAATTGGGAATCATATGATTGTTGAAATTTGGCAGCTCTATCGAGAAATTCTAGAAATTTTGAAATGCAATCTTCACCTTGCCAAGTATGCATTTTGTTTTGTCTATTCCTAAAGTGATCATGCCATACTTCATAGCAGGATATGGCTGCTGGCTTGTGAATGATATCATCAGTGTAGCATTCTATGTCTGCGTAAATGACACGCAGGGGACTTAATTCGTCACCATTATCCCTATGTGAAAAACTTTTATCTGTGGGCATGCGTTTTATTTGTAATTTACCTCGCTTGCACCATTCATAGTGAGTTTCAAATTTATCTTTACTCCAAAAGGAGCGGATGCAACGGTCGCATACAAAATGTTCACCTCTTTTAGAGTGCCCCAAGTGAGTGTACAAGCGAGAGATTTTGGGTGTACCACAGTAGTGCCATTCCTCGCTATCATCTTGTTTTACTAATAAGAGGTTGACTACACGCTCATAGCAAGTTGAACGTGAATTATAGCGGGCACCCTTCAACCCCTTCTCCCACACGTGAACGACAATTTTAATCTGATTATGTTTTTCGAACGTTTCTACATCTTTGATTTTCATGTTGTTACTATCACAACCTTCAAAGTCTAGTTCATCCTCCCACTGTCTATAGCTATAGGTGCGATCTCGATGCGCGTTGATATCATTATAGTCAAGGATGGATAGGACTGCATATTTGAAACACTGTGATTTACAATCGACATTGATGACAGCTTTCTTATTATACAACGTTTTTTGTAGTTTAAATGTGCCTCGAGCTGCATGACTTTCTAATAGGGAAATTTTGAATATGGCTGAGTCCACACCATCAAAAATGAGAGCGCTGTCGCGTTGATTGAATTTATCTACATTTGATTTTAAACATTGAATGTGAAAATTTAGCCAAGACTCGCAGTCTACAACTGCGGTTGCGGAAGAGGAAGGAACATGAAACTGTATTCTCTCCGTCACTTGACCCGTTTGAAAATCTATTTTAATATATTTTAGTTTAAGGTAGATGTGCGCCTTCATTCTAAAATTGTCTAAATTGTTGAAGAGCGCTTCGATAATGTTAGAATTTTGAAGGAGGCACTCAGGAAAATCTACTATTTGAGTATTGGGATCCATGCAGTAGTCGAGTACTAAATTATTATGTGAAACATTAATGAGGGAGATGGTAGAGGTACCGTTGGTGTAGTGATCATTTGCATACGCGTGTTGAAGTCTGTGCGAAGATCGCTGAAAGTGACTATCAAAAGAAAGAGGGCACAAATCGCAAGGAAAGGAGATGTCATCGTCAGAATCAACTTCACCTCCGGAGATTGATGCCGCTTTGCGTTGACACACACGTTGTTTGATGTGTCGAAGGAGACTGTGCTTCCTTGTAAAAATATGTCCGCAGTCAGAACATTCCCACTGTGCCTTGTCGCGAGAGTCCTGAGCTGGAACTAACATCACCTGAAAGAGAAATCATTCTATCATCTCTGTTTAAGTCTCAGTGTATTGTTCACTGAGACCTTCACACCTACCTTCACTCAACAACTCTAAACTTTCCTCGAGAAGGGAAGGCTTTGGTGATGAAGTAGATGCCTGAAATTGAGGAAGATGCTATTAGCCACACGTTTGAGGGAGATGAGAGAGGAAATCTTCAACTTACCATTTCAAGGAAATTATGTTTAAGGTTGATTCTTCAACAAGATAGAGACTTCACTAGAGAACAGTTTACTTACACGTCTCAAAGACAGAGTGAAATGACACGGATGTCACTTTACATATATACTTTCATATTCATCATTCATTGGCTGTTCATTCTGATTGGTTGCTTGTTTATACTTAAGAATTAGAAAACATTTCAAAGTTATTATTCACAGTCAACATGACAAGCCCTCCGACAACACTGAACACAAAATTCTCTTCTCCATGCTCATCACCAAAGGCGCTCGTTGCACCAAACGCTCCAACGAAGGGGAAGGTGGAGAAAATATACCGACTCGACAATATCAGAAAGTTGTCATTACCAGCGGACGACGAAGAGGAGAGTGCATGTGAGAAGGAGTGTCCCAACTTAACAGGCGTGAGGTGGAAGTATCTACAGTACGATATTGATGATGTGATGGAGATCACCAGCACCAAATTCCTCCACCAATTATGGGAATGGTACACCCCTAACTCCCAGCCACGAACTATGGCGGAGTGGGAGTACATCGACAAAGTGAGGCTCGCGGTAGAAGAACGATTGAAGCAAGTGAACTGTTTTTGCGATCTATGTGAAGCCAGACTCTGGGATGATATTGACGATGAAGACCTTTTGAAATACATGCCATAATAAATTTTGTATTTCGTATTATCTTTGGTTTCATACTGACTTACTTGAATGGGGCTTCAGTGGATGATTTAAGCATGTATACTTTTTCATTTGGAAATAGTAGCACGCTTAGTTTAACTTGTAACTCTTATAACATTTCATATGGGTGATGATGGTAGATGAAATAGTGTTAAATAAAATTAAGATAGCTTACACTTCTGATACAGGGATAGCAATCGAGTGCGATCCATGTGTAAAGAGCTTGTTAGACTACGGATGGGCTTAAGTGGATGATCTAACCATGTATACTTTTTCATTTGGAAATAGTAGCACGCTTAGTCTAACTTGTAAATCTTATAACATTTCATATGGGCGATGATGGTAGATAAAATAGTGTTAAATAAAATTTAGATAGCTTACATGATTCTGGGATAGCAATCGACTGCGATCCATGTGTAAAGAGCTTGTTAGACTACGGAAGAGAGAAGTGTGTTATGTTGCGTGTGGCGCGTGACTGTCCTCCCATTTCATTCCATTCATCAATTCGTCTCATTGATAGAGACAGGTAGAACTCATGGTTCTCATAACGTATGCAATGGAAAGTTTTAGGCAACCTTCGACAGTTGGCTAAATGTCGCCCTGGCGCGAATGCATACTACGTTGAGACAGAGGCAATCACTTGCAAACATGACGCAGAGAGGTTTAACAAGATTGACCATTGCCGAATGTCCCTTGCGGTATACATAGCTACGGGTTTCACCGCCGCCCTTTACAGGGACGCCCGTCGAAAGGAAGTATTACACCGAACTTCATTTGCAACGTTCAAGTTGACTGATAGCAGATTCAACTTAATGATAGTATTCGCCAGTCTGAAGACTGCCCAGGGCAAACCGCGTGGAGGTTCTATCATGTCTTGCCCCATGGTGGCCCTTATGAGGGCCGGTGGTTCGTTCTCGGGAGTGACAAGTTGACTATTGGCTTGAATAGTCAATAGGTATGACGGTTAGGTTCTCGTATACCCTATACCGCCTAAGCCGTGCTGGTGCATCTGGCACCTTTCGGATGCGGGTGGTATTAGGAGTCCACACCTCATCCGTCCAAATGATCTTCTTGATCTTCCCCTTCTTTTCATCCTCTTCATCCCACTCGTCGGGGATGATGAAGTCGGGAATGGTACTAGCAGGAGATGTTGCTTCCATCGTGACTTAAAATTGAATGAGAAGCGCTACAATCTTCTGGCTTATATAGGGTTTTCAACAATGAATTGCTCAACAGCGAATCAGAACGCTTCAGGGATAGCAATCGACTGCATAATGTTCAAGTTGACTGATAGCAGATTCAACTTAATGATAGTTTCGCCAGTCTAAAGACTGCCCAGGGCAAACCGCGAGGAGGTTCTATCAAATCTTGCCCCATGGTGGCCCTTATCAGGGCTGGTGGTTAGTTCTCGGGGGTCGTCATCTTACAGCCTACCGATTCTGCTGAGAGAGGCTTTGACTCTCTCCATGGTAGCAGTGTCGACTTCCACGCTAATTGGCATGTGAGTGAAAAGTGGAATGTAGCGCCATTCCATTGGATTGACAACACTTGCTGTCATCGGATTGCCAATCCGAGCAAGATTGTTGTGGACTCTGTCTTGCTCCTCTATTCTAAGAAATTCATCAAATAAATTTCGCGGCCTTAACTGCGGTCCGCGAGGAGAGCTGACTTGACTGTTCGGCGTCTGCATGATTGAAATGAAATGAGAGGTAGTGGTTTATATACCCCTCTAACGCGACGCAACGTTCAAGTTGACTGATAGCAGATTCAACTTAATGATAGTATTCGCCAGTCTGAAGACTGCCCAGGGCAAACTGCGTGGAGGTTCTATCATGTCTTGCCCCTAGGTGGCCCTTAAGAGAGCCGATGGTTCGTTCTCGGGAGTGTCGTGATGGGGTGGTGAAGGCGGGCAAAGATCTGCAATGAAAATGATATGTATTAGAATAGGATATACTATCTTATTTGCTTTTCACTTACCAAGTTAGCCATCCTTGGGTAGTCTCGCGGGCTTCCTCACTGAAAATTTATGGAGATGGCCGCGCATGCATAGAGTGGCGTGGAGGCATTTCTTACTCGGATGGCCATTATAACAGATTATGCTCTCGTCCAGACTTTGGTTGACGAGGACTTGACCGTCCAGATGGTTATCCCGAATAGTGATGTGGAACTCAAACATTCTGTCCTCATTCAAGCGATTCCATTCATTCCTCATGCGCTCCAACTTCGCAAACGACTCTGTCTCATCACCCTGCCTACTCACACTCCTCTCCAACTCAGCATTCCTCGCCCTCAATACACTCATCTCCTTCATCAACTCCTCATACTTCGACTCTGCCTCTCCCATTCTCCTCTCTGCAGCACTCGTCCTCATCTCTCGCTGATCATTCTGGTCTTCCAACACTCGCACATTCTCCTTCAACTCTTTTTCAACATTTCACCTCCTTCATTTTCAGCTCACTCAACTCAATCAACGTTCTCTCATTCACCTTCAAACTTTCGTACCGATCAACCAACAAAGCATGTGCCGCCTGCTGCGACACATGCTTCTTTTCCATGTCCTCATCCCACCGCGCCGACTGCTTCCGTAACCCACCACCCTTCACTATTGGGGAAGATGAGCTCTGCGGGGGGTCGGTAATGACAATATTTGACACCTCCGACGACGAAGAGCTCAACTTCCTCACACGCTTCCTCACTCGCTTCCTATCCAAATCCACATCATCCTCATCATCACTCTTAAACACTTTCTTCCGCCACTTGTCAGCCTTCAAACCGGCCACAGCATTCTCTACCTCATTCTCCACAGCATTCCTACTAGCATTCTCAACAACATTCCCACTAGCATTCTCAACAACACTCTTGGCCTCTTTCTCTTTCCCCAACATTCGCTCCTTCTCAGCATTCATCAACTCCACAAATCTCAAATCGGTCACCAACCCTCCTGTACACTCACCATGCCTCAGATAAAACTCGGCCTCCTGCCCAACAACCAACAGCACCCTGCACTTCACACAGGCAATCCCACTCAGGATAACCATGTGGTCGGCCCCAGCCTTCTTGATGTGGTCCTTGAGACCGTCTCGGCGGTTAATTCGGCCGCACACACACATTTTAATATGAAATTTCTTATTTTTGTCGTTATTGACCATGGTTAGCTGTAAGATAATGAAATTTGTATAAGTTTGGAATCATGTAGTATACAGCCTAAAGCATAACACTTAGTGAGGAATGATAGATGTGAGTGTAGTGAGTGGCACTCGATCCCGTCGACAGCCCGAAGGCCTTGTACTGATCACTAGGGAAGTGAGAGATCTTCCCCGATACCCGCTATTTACAGCTGAAGACATCATTGTCACTGCCCCGAAGTGGTAACAGCAACGCCGAGTCAAAGGTAGTGATCAGTAGCTGGGATCTAACCCCTCAAAGCTGCCTTAGACTTAGTTAAATTTCAAATCTGATAGCAGATTTGAACTCAGCATACTTGAAAACCTTAGACTACATGTTAAAACTTCGAAAAAACTGAAAATTAAGAATTTTTAAAAAATTCCGCATTTTACTACTCATACTACTTTTAAAAATTTTATCAGTAGTAAAGACACTATCAAACTGTATCACACAAACTTTGAAGTAAGAAGATAGCTTGCCTACTTCAAAAGATAGAGTCCTTTGAAACACCCGATATCGGGAGCTCAGAGCGTTGACCGTCGCTTACCTCGTCTTTCGATGAAGTGATCATGATCAGACTTACGTTGCCGGGGGTTTATATATGCTCGGAAGAAAACTTAAAATGGCTCTATCTCCGAAAGTATTCATCGTAGCGACATGCGGTTTGTTGCAAACGATTCGTCTCATCATTCTCTATCATATGACACCTGAACCATTCTCATGTGACCACGGGAAGTCGGTGGGTCAGCACATGGCCATGTAACATGCCACAAGTGAAAAAATTCCTAAGTGTGGGAGCTCCAGTGTGGTGAAAATTTTGAAAAATTTAAAACTTCCGAATTTCAATCTGGGACCCTTACCAAAACTTTTTTCATCACTTTTCACTGAGCCCCCCCCGTTCGGAGAAATTTGATGAAAAATGTTTTGGTGGCGGTCCCAGGTCGAAATTCCACACTTTGGAAAATTTTCAAAATTTTGTCCATACAAAGTCACTGACACTTAGGATTTTTTCAGGTGAGCTCCGACCTAAAATCTTGTAACAGCTCTAACTTTTGAACGGCTGGTCCGATTGACTCGCAACAAAAATGTCACCAAGCAGTTTTTTCTCCTCTTTCAAACGAGTATCTATAAGACAAAATCCATCCACTAGAACCAAAATTAGAAGATCGCTGTCGGGGGGGGGGGGGGTCAGTGAAATTTGATGAAAAATGTTTTGGTAAAGGTCCCAGGTCGAAATGCGACACTTTGGAAAATTTTCAAAATTTTGTCCATACAAAGTTACTCTGACACTTAGGATTTTTTCAGGTGAGCTCCGACATTCCACCCTCCCAACCTGGCCGGCACACCACGCCAACCTGGCCGGCACACTACGACAACCTGGAGAGCGCATCACAAACCACCGCTGGCTCGTCGTCGGGCCAGAGGGGGGGACGTCAGACTCGAAGCAACACGGCGGCGGACCACTGCCGACTCGTCTGACAGGGGTGGGGACGTCAGCGACGGCGGCCATCTTGCGCGGTCCAGTGGTGGAGTTTTACTTACTACTCCTAAAATAACTTGGAAAATTGTTAAGAAATGCAAGCCGTACAAGCCGGGAAATCCGAGATGTGATTTGTGCTCCCATGAAAGATACTTTATTTTGAGAAGCAGGGATGGAACTCTTCTCAACAGCAGAAACGAATTGGTTTCTAAGTGCAGACACTGGACTAAATATCTACTGCAGAACTTCAAAATGCATTTTCAGTACTTTTTCATAGCTTTCTATCTTGCCTCTCTTTAGTATCTTATCGTGTGATGTCCAGTGATTAATGGTAAAGAACCGGTATTGCTTTGCGAATTTTCCGTTGTGAAATTCATTCGGCTGATGATTGTGGTATTAAACACATGAAACTCGGAGTACCAAAATTGATGTTTTTTTCCTCCTAACAATTTTGTAATTAATTAATTATATATATATATATATATTTCTATTTATATTTCAATTCTCGATGTCAGATAGCAAAATATGTGCCTAGCTGATTTTCTGTCTACTTCTAACTATCACGTTCATCGAGAGTCATGCCACAGAATACGTTTCGCACAATGTCTTCTGAATACATTACATATACTGTAATTACATGATCTACTGTTAAAAATCTTAAGAGAGATGATTCAGTAACAATTCTAAAATATTATGCAACGGTATATTATTAATATATCTTTATGGTATCTATCAATCTACGTCTAACATGGCAATGCCACATTTTGTGACATCATAGAGCGGTTTAATATGTTGCAAGATATGTATGGGTGGTAATACGGATTAAGTAATGTATATGGTAAGATTCAAGAAGCAGAAATTGATTTTAACGAGGCATAAAATGATCGAAAGATTTTGCCGATGAATGTCAGCTATCATCTCTACAAATTCCGTATCAATTGTAAGGTAATGATAGGATCAAAATTAAATAAGCCAAGTTTAATTCTGTCAGTTAAAAAATATTTTTCAGAATTAGGCTGCTAGATATTCACAGACGAAAAGTCATGCATTTGCGACTGAAGTAGTGAACTAATTTAGTACTCATTCTCTTGTTGAATGATGTTAAATCAACACAAATTGAAGCTAATGAAAATCTCGAATTTATTGATAACTCCGTTTTTCAATTATTCAGAATATTTATCGTGGAGGAGGCAAAATTTGAACCATTCCAGAAGCCAAAGCCTATTTGTCAGCGACTTGAAGCTTGTTTCCTTGACACTTGCTGCTTTATTTCTGCTCACCTTATGTCAATGATACATCATAGTAATATCATATTGATACTTAACTCATCCAATTTTGTTGTAAATAAATTCATTATCTAGTTTAGAGCAAATGAACCGAGTCTTGTTAATAGTATAATAAAAACATGTGGTGAAGCTTTGATCATTTCGGCCTGCAATTGTAGATGGAAATATTAGCTTCCTGTCCAGATGTTATATTATCTAGGAGTCCATGGTCATTTCCTAGGCATAGCGCAGCGTTATCATCTACACGTAGAGTTCCCATGGACTCCTAGTCCCTAGATATAGTACAACTCTTCAATATTGTGAATTGTGATTGCTGATAGATAACTGAATTTCAATTGGATAAATCTGAAATTCATTTAGAAAGATCTGCAATCGATTTTGAAATATCTGAAATAGAAATGCAAGAGGTGTAGTAGATTAAGCGCTCAGAATAACACATCTCAATGGAAAAGTGGAATAATTACCTACAATTATAGATGGCAACGTTTAATTTACGGCATGTACAGTATTTACAAAATTTCAGCAGACTGGGTAAACCAATCTCCTGCTTTAAAAGCCATCTGGAATTAATGATTACGGAATGGTATCACCTAGGATGCGAATAACGGAAATATGAGGAAATTCATTTTGCATTATTCTGCCATAGTTCGTAAGCCATGCTTTTTTCAGAAAATTATCCTGCTATTTCGCTAGACGAATATCAAAATGACGATGCTTTACCTCTTAACATGCATGTCATAAAATAAATTATCTAGTATTAGTATTATCGGAAAGAAGACAAGCAACAAAAAGACTGCGACATCGCTCATTCAAATGTGATTGTGTAATAAAAAAAAACAAAAATAAAAATGAAATGTTCACGTTTGTAACAATGCGAGACTCACTTTAACTAGTGGTAATGGAAGGTATTTCTGCCTTGAAAATTTCTTGAAATACGCCTGGTTGAATTTTTTCAAGTCCCATTCACAAAATTCAAATGCCAAATATATATCATATCGGTGATGAATGACTTCTTTCAAACTGGAGGTACAGACAGGAGAGTAACAGTTCATGTATTAGTAAGCGTCAAAAATGTCAAAAAATATCACAAAGGTTTCACTGTTGCAAATATATGATGCCTAGTCCCACATAACATCGATCGGAATTTAGTGCAGAAATGCCTTACGCTCACAAATTGGCTTCAGGCACAATGAACCAATCAAATATACAGTGTCGAAAGCAATTTCCGACTTTGATTTTGACTAAAAGTTGTGGCAAAACTCGGACTTTAGCTGATCCTTCGATGAAGCTTCAATTACAGCAAAAAATTCAGCTTCAACTCAAAGTATTTTCTATGCAATGATAACCAAGGGGGTTGATTGAAAAACGAAGAATTTACATGTAATCAACAGAACCTAAAAATTATCCTTCGACGAGAAAAAAAGTAAATCCTTAAGGAAGGCACTCTGGAAGATAATGCTGCAATACTTGCTGTATTCTGAACTCGCTGGGAGAGCCGGAATAATGCAAATGATAAGGGCATAGCAGCTTATAGTACGGCAAAGTTCATTTGTATCATCAGAAACGTTGACAATTTACCCAAAAATTGATGGAAGAAAATCAATGCACTTTTATCAGAATCTGAAATCTGTTTTTGTTTTATCTCTCATTTCTGATATGAAAACAATTGATGTTTGATAGCTTTGTCTGTAGTCTCGGCTTATGAGCATAATAAGCATGCACAGTTGCATTACACAGTTGCAAATGTGTTTTTGTTTTATCTCTCATTTCTGATATGAAAACAATTGATGTTTGATAGCTTTATGTCTGTAGTCTCGGCTTATGAGCATAATAAGCATACACAGTTGCATATGTGTACAATGTACAATACATGCACATGTAAGTGCTAAACAGGATTAATGCAGAAAAAATATAAATCAAGTAGCCTACTTTGAATGTGAAGTGAGACTGATTATTCACAAAAGACGCTCCGTGGATGGTTCACGGAAAGGTTGAGCAATTGATAATGCTTGATCATAAGAAGGTAATGAACCAATGCCTCTAAACTTGTTGACTCTTTACTATATCAGATCAAAGTTATCCCACGCTCAACAGTTGGAAATTCCATCGAATCAGACAGAATCTCACACTGAAATTCCGAAAAGCAGACTTTACAATTTTTTGTCAATTACTTATGAAATGTAGTTGATCATACTTACAAATTACTTTTGAACATGAAATTGAACTACTAATTACATCTTTATCAATGTAAATTTTGATTACAATTACTAATTACCCCGTTTTTTTTCAATTACATTTCAATTGCTTAGCAATTACTTATGATGATTGCCGCTACTAAATTTAGATTTTGACGATAAGTTTCTTCTTAATTTTCTTTGAAAATATGCTCGTAGTTGTTCATCTGGTATTGTAACGCTTCAACGACGAGGAGAGCAGTAACTTAAACTACTTGCTAAATAAATATTTAACAGTGTCGACTGCGAAGTAATCTCAATCACTTCTAAATCTCATTGCTAAAAACGTAATTGATTACAATGCAATTACAACACAAGTCTGCTCAGGAAGTACTCTACTTTCAGCTAAACAATCCTCTAGAATGCGATAACTGGCTCACTGCATCAAAGGTAATTTGTAAGTGAAATCATGCTCGCATCCATCAAAAACGGAGAGGAAAATGTTATATAGGCCTACATGTACTTTTGCTCCATATAATATGCAGTGTAATATGAGTGATGATGATAGCGAAACTTGTGGTTTTTTCTCTGTCGATTTCCTCTGAAAAGTCACAATTTTATTATGTGACCAATAGCGCAACAAATTTTTCAGATCTTACCAAAGCCAGTAGTAAACATTTGTGATGTTTCCTCAGAATATGTGCCAGCAGTTTTTCGAGACGATGCTAGCCGGGGTCGGAGTTCTAACATTCTTCATGGCTCCGATTACGACTAAAAAAACTGCATATCCATATTTCTAAATACCGCTTTACTTAATCATGTGTGATGTAGGAGGACCAGCGAATCTCAATCATCCCTCGAAGAAGCTCTATTTCAGAAGCATTTACTTTTCTCTTTTATTCTTTTGCATGGAGGAAATTTGGCATTCAATGGCATTCATCTATGTGAAAAGCTCATCTACACGAAATTTAAAATGGCCTACCGATCTGTGCCATGCTAATGTAATATTATGCTATTACGAACACGTTCTAAACTTGATTCAATTTAACATAGCATTTGTTATTTCTTAAGATTGGCTTAAGTATGATAATGGAATGAAGCATTATGCACAATTGAAAGAATCACAGTATATCTAAAAAAAGAAAAAAATCCCATTGTGATTAAAATCGCAGTTTTTTCATACAATTGTGTACATGTATATACCACAAATGCTATGCTAGTGCATTTGATTTGACAATTATGCACAGGAGCATCTCCTACTTAATTTTGGACAAATAATGTTCATAAACAAATAACACGCCAGTTGATATTTTATAATAGAAAGATGGAAAGGTAGTGTTTCATTTCAATATTTAATTAGTAAGTATTCTATATCAGTCAAAATTCAAAGGGATAAATGTTTAGTACTGTGGTGATTCAAATTTTGGCACCTCGTCTGTACGTACCCATTATGAATATTATCCGTCATAACTTTATAAGCAAAATTATTGAAATCACAGACATGCTGAATTACTGGCAAAATCACGATTTACTAATTTTCAGACAAGAGAATGGTTTTGGAAAATTTGAGCCAGTCTTGAGGAATTTTATCGACTACGGTTGAATGCTCCGGCAAGACTTTAAGTCTGATATTCCAATAGCTGTAGTTTTTCAGTGCACAACTATAGTTACAGCGTATGATGGTAATCAGTGATTACACTGCTACCTTAGGCGCTGCAACATGATCAAATATTGATTAGTTTGAAACCATCTGACTTACCGTGCATGCTTTACGACTTAGTGTTCTGTTTTTGTACATCATGCTCAGTCAATACATAACTTCTGCTCCGTTAATGTCGCATGCTTTATTATCTTTTAACGTTCAGTATTTGTTTCCAAACCTTTTATTGAATAAAATTTGCTTTAGTCTTCAGTGGTTTTGCGCATTTATGTAATAAGTGACGAAAATCCCTACCATTGATCCTTACTCAAAGTGCGTATAGTGACATCTAGAAGTGCAGGATCTAGGTAATTTTGTAAATACAAAATCATCTTTAGCTAAATGAATATATGTCTATTATCCACTAAGCATGAGACTATGAAGAATTTTTGAAATTGATATTACTCTACTGTTTCCATCAAATTATCACATGCATGATACATTTACTCTCTCTTCGCATGTAAGTAATGAGAGACTAAGAATCTCCAGCGCAATATGAGCAATTTGCAAATGAGCAAATGCTATTCGTTCTTAAAATATTGTCCTCCCAACTTAGCAGGAATCTGAGTCTTGCTTTCGTGAGATTGCACTGTAATTATGATGCATGCCGCTCTATATTTGGTTTGAAACTAATTTGGCTTTCATAGGTAGGCTACTACTACCGGTGTGTCATGTAAAATTAGTGATCCAAAAAAGACCTCTCTTGAAGAGAAATGCACTATTATTTAGGAGTGCAATTATTATAGGTTCTGCCCCGGGCGCCTGATTTCAAAGATCCACCACTGCTTAGGATAGAGACGAAGATGATTTCCTCGAGTTCTTGGCTCAATGGAAATTTGGAAGAAGTCTTGTAGATCAATGTCAACCATATTGTGAACGGTTTTATATCAAAATATGAGATGATAACGAAGTCTGTGAGCTTCAAGTGACAGTAGATTAAGAGAACTGAGTCGTTGTCGATGCAATAAGTGGAGAACATAAGGAATAAATTTTGTCATTTTACTTTGAACGCTCTCTATTAGTTTAATGTTTTTCTTTTTATATGGGTTCCATAAAATATTGCCGTATTCCAATGCACTTCAAACATTGGTCTTATAAAAATATATCATCGCTTTTGAATCGATGTAGTGGAATGTACGTCGTATTAATCCCTGTTGTTTTCGTGCACGGTTCGCAATTGTAGCAATGTGATCATCAAATGATAGATTATGAATAATGATTACTCCGAGATCTTTGTATAGATTCGTATGAGGAATAACAAGCTGAGGAGATAGTGTATGCGATAATTCATGCCCTCTACCAAAATTCATAAGAGCACATTTGTCAAAATTGAGAGTCTTACCATTTGCCAAAGTCCACCTTTCTACCTCATTTACGTCATCTTGTAACCGAAGAGCTGACATCGGCCTTTGGACGTTCACATATGATCTTGATGCTGTCTGCATATTTGATAACTTTCGAGAAGGAAATATAGTCTAGGATTGGACCTAGAACACATCCTTGAATAACACCACTGAGAGTGTCTCTAGGAGAAGATCCTGTTCCTTTAAAAAGCACAATTTGATTATCAAAATAATTTCGAAGCCATTTGATAGGATATTTATGAAAAGTGTAATGTTCCATTTTTGAAATCAAACGATTGTGGGATATTGTTTCAAAGGCTTTATTGTAGTCCAAGAACAGAGGATATGCATCTCCCTTTTGATCAACTGCTTGCGTAAGGAATTCATAAAAACATTAACCTGCAGTTTCCGTAGATTTTCTTGGCATAAATCTATGCTGCGATGGAGAAATTATATCATTTCTTGGCAAAATGTTATGATTGACTGACTTACAACACGTTCCATTATACGACAAATCACACTAGCTAGATATAGATTTAGGTCTGAAATTAGAGATAGAAGATTTTGATCCAGATTTATACACGGGAGTAATTAAAACTGCTCTCTAGCCATCAGGTATAGCTCCAGTTTCAAATGACTTCTGAAAAATTCTGAGTAAAAGAGGAACCAATTTTGATATGCACTTTTTAACAATCAGATATGATAGCTCGTCATTGTCAACACATGTGAAGTTTGGGAGATCGGACGCAACATCTAAAATATTCTGATTCGAAACTGAAGGTATGATCAATTCATTATCAAATTTCTGTCTTATATCTTCACAAATTGGCAGATCGTTATCACAGAAAGAAGAGGGGAAAACCATTAAAACATTCTCCGACAGCTTTTGTGACACTGTAAATGGCTACCGTAGCGTCGCAAAATGAATTTGGAAGTTGTTTCATTTTCAGTTTTTCATTTAAATGTCTCCAAAAGATTCTTCTGTTCGAGGAGAATGTCTCTGCAACGTACTATTCACGTTGAATAACAGCTTTTTCAATGTGTCGGTCAAATTTCAGAATTGCAATTTTCAAATAAATTTTATTATTCAACTCAGAATTGCTGCGGAATTTCGCAAAACAACATGTCGTTGAAGTTAGCACCAACTTCAACACCAACTTTCTGAATAGAGTTTGTACAGAATAGAAAACCACATGTACAGGTACTATTAATGACGCGGAGTTTGTACAGACAAAAATTTTTCAAAAATTCGAACTCCTTCATCTTCAAAATTCAAATTTAAATTCGAAAAATTGGTGCAAGTATTGGTGTTACCTAGTCACCGAGTTTGCACAGCATTCCGATCGAAAAATTTAGATACAAGCACATAAAACTAAGCTTGTACAGCAACTTCCAGCACCTTCCCTACACGAACAATCGGTAAAATCCGCAAAAAAGTGACTTTTTAAACAAAATGATAAGATTTTCCAGAAAAGTACTTGGTGATACATGGAAAATGAGTTTCTACAGTGCTCTAACCGGTGGAAGAGTGTTCTACTAATCGAGTCTGAGTTTGAACACACACTTCTCCGACACTCCAACACTCCTACGACCGGTAAATGCCGGCTACTACACAGTAACTACAAGAATAATGCCCATTTATGAACAAATCAATTGGTGCTACATAAAAAATGAGTTTGTACAGTGCTCTAACCGGTGGAAGAGTGTTATACTAATCGAGTCTGAGTTTGAACACACACTTCTCCGACACTCCAACACTCATACGACCGGATATACCGGTTATTATACAGTAACTACAAGAATAATGCCCATTTATCAACAAATCAATTGGTGCTACATGGAAAATGAGTTTCTACAGTGCTCTAACCGGTGGAAGAGTGTTCTACTAATCGAGTCTGAGTTTGAACACACACTTCTCCGACACTCCAACACTCATACGACCGGATATACCGGTTATTATACAGTAACTACAAGAATAATGCCCATTTATCAACAAATCAATTGGTGCTACATGGAAAATGAGTTTGTAAAATGCTCTAACCGGTGGAAGAGTGTTCTACTAATCGAGTCTGAGTTTGAACACACACTTCTCCGACACTCCAACACTCCTACGACCGGTAAATGCCGGCTACTACACAGTAACTACAAGAATAATGCCCATTTATGAACAAATCAATTGGTGCTACATGGAAAATTAGTTTGTAAAGTGCTCTAACCGGTGGAAGAGTGTTCTAATAATCGAGTCTGAGTTTGAACACACACTTCTCCGACACTCCAACACTCCTACGATCGGTAAATCCCGGCTACTACACAGTAACAACAAGAATAATGCCCATTTATCAACAAATCAATTGGTGCTACATGGAAAATGAGTTTCTACAGTGCTCTAATGTAATGGCAGTTAACGGGAGGCGCATTTTGAAATGGAAGGTTTTCAATAATGAAAATGGAAGTTTGTTCCCTCTGTTTTTATGCCTCAAAATAAAAAGTAAAAATATCTGATTTCTTCAGCGGACGTTTCGGTCCAGACCCTTTATCAACGCAAGAATGATGGAATTTACAGAAGAGATGAAAAACGTATTTATACAAAATGACGAGAACAACTCTATGCGGCGCAACTAAAATGTGTCAGCCAAGCGGCAATTCATGTCGTCGATTAAGGCTCGGAGACCTAGCCTGAATCAACCTCGCTTCCCACAACGCACATTCAACACTGTCATACGTGAACTTCAAGATATCGACCGTAAAATCATCAACACTCGCACAATTACAATCGCTAAGGGCATGCGCACTCAAGGCACTCTTTACATCTCCATTATTTATACTGCGACAGTGTTCTTGATAGCGAATTTTGAAGTTTCTAGATGATTTACCTATATAAATACAGTTACATATTTTACATTTGAATTCATAAACAATATTCTTAATGTTACATTTGTATTTATCTGGCAAAATATTACAGTATTTACAGTTATCGTGCTTATCTACTTTTTTATTAGTGAAACAATCTTTTAGCTTTTTACTGTTTCTATTTACCAATCGGATGTTCAAGTTATATTTATTAATTAATGAGTTAATTTTTCTATTCGTTTTGTCGTTGAGGTAAGGGAGAAACAAATTAGCATCATATTTTTTATCCAAACGGTTCTTTCTACGTTTACGTTTATTTTTTTTTATATCACGTTTTCTATATCCATTTTTCTTTAATTTTTCATTTATCTTAGTTAGAGCCTCATTCTTTAGTAAATCAGTTTTACATCTATTTTCTACCATATTCAAAGTATTAGTAATGAAATTATGTTTTATATGGCTTGGAATCCAACTGTCCCTATTTAACAAATTGTCAGACTTTATGTCCTTGGTGTAGTATTATAATACAATATTTTTTCTTCTATTCAAATACTTATGTCAAGAAAATTTAGTTCAACTTCAGGTACTTCTATTGTAAACTGGATATTCTGGTTAACTTTATTAAAAACTTCGAGTATCTTATCAAACTCATTGCCTTCTTTTGGCAATGGTCCTATGATGATGATGTCGTCAATGTATCTTTTGTAGATACTTGGAATAATCTTACATTTAGTTTTTAAATTATCTAAAGCCATTTCTTCAATGTGATTCATAAATATGATAGCCAAAGGAGGAGCAAAATGTGTACCCATTGGGACCCCAGAAATTTGACGGTAAACTTTATCGTGAAATCTTATTTCGTAGTTATACGATACGAATTTTAAACATTTTGTAAATTCTTCCACTGTTATATTAAAGTTGTCTATATTAGCCCAATACTTTTTAGCAAAGTCTTCTGCTACTTTGATGGCAAAGCTAATTGGTATGCTCGGATACAAACTGATGACGTCTAAAGAAATAAAAATGGCGTCATTATTAATATCTAAGTCATTCAATTCTTTAATTAGTTCCATGGTGTTGCTTAAATGGGCTGGAACATATTTTACTAAGTTGTTTAATATTTTGGAACATAACCAATCTACTTTTTCTGTGGGTGTGTTTTTGGTTGAAGCTATTGGTCTTAGAGGGAAATTCCCATTGACCTTTTCTTTATGGTCCTTAATAAAGGTTTTAAATGAAGCTGGTTCAGAACTAGTTGTATGTAATCTTTCAAGTTGCGATCTAGAAAGTTTATCTTTAAAAATGGAGTTTATGATTTTATTTGCCTGACGTTCTATGCTGTCATTTTTTGATTTTGGTAGGAGTTTATAACAATTTTCGTCCTTTAATATTTCTTCTGTTATTTCCCTATGCTTTTCTTCCATAGTAATGCATAGGCGTTTTGATTTATCCGTAGGAGCTATGGTGATATTTTCTTGTTTCATCCACGACTTAGTTTGTTTTATTTGGTTATTGAATCTTTTGTATTGTTTATCTTTACTTTTTACATCTAACGTCTCTTTTTCCATTATGTTTAGTACTTCGTTATTATACATATGCATTTTCAGTTCAGTTTCTCTGTCCATATTTTTAGGGAAATTTACCGTATTGCGATCAAAAGGTATGTTTATACGGTTGTGATCATTACCAGTACTGTAAGCATAATTACATCGCATTTTATATATACACTTATCTAGTTGTAAGCTAACATTTTCCATAAAATCTTTATTTAAAACCGGGGGAGTGCGAAAATTAGGTCCGAGACCCAAAATCCTACTACAGTATGGTGGGATAGGTTTGTCTGTGATATTAATAAAATTGCGGATCTCACCACAATCAACCACATCATTACTATTATAAAAACTATTACTGGTTGCGCTACATAGATACTCATCTGTGTATGGAAAAGGAAAATGTGGTCTCCAGTCTTGAAGGTAGTCCTTTACGGGGTAGACTTCTTTCGTATTGACCAGTAAATTCCACTTTCTAGTATGAGATCTCAATTTCTCTTCTGAGATCCTACGCATATCTCCCTTGAGTAGAGAAATAAACTCAGATAGGGAGTCACCGTTCAGTCTCCTGCATAGTTTCAAATATTCATATCCCCTTTGTTGGTCGATCGCTACCAGCTTGTCTTTTAATTGTTGCACGGCATCTTTAGCAATCTCTTTCTGAAGGCTCACAACTTTTCTGTTGGTCGCTGGTAGTTGTTGAAGATCTATTGGGATGCTTATCATGTTTTTGATGAACTTCGGGACCACTCCATTTTTCAAACACGTTTCCACAAATGTAATATCTGAGCAGGTACGCACACATCTCGACTGTAGATTCACCAAAGCTTTAGCAGAACCTCGCAAATCCTCATTGAGGAAAGCGGAAATCACGAATGTAATGGCAGTTAACGGGAGGCGCATTTTGAAATGAAGGTTTTCAATAATGAAAATGGAAGTTTGCTCCCTCTGTTTTTATGCCTCAAAATAAAGAGTAAAAATATCTGATTTCTTCAGCGGACGTTTCGGGTCCAGACCCTTTATCAACGCAAGAATGATGGAATTTACAGAAGAGATGAAAAACGTATTTATACAAAATGACGAGAACAATGTAGTGACCAGCTTAGTAATGCCGAGTAGTAATTTGTAGTAGTAGTAAATGGCCTTGTACTGTATGAACCATAAATCCCATCCTCGTCGCCAAAATGTAGTGACCTTCTTGACACGAGGAGACAAGTTGTTGGAAAAACATTCAATTTCATTTGTTCGTATGTGAAATGACTTTGATTGACTACTAGCTTGACGTTCATTGCTAGTGTTTTTGGATTTCTGTGTACAAACAGATGCAAAATGTCCGCTCTTTTTACAAAAATTACATTGTGCGTTCTTAGCAGGGCACTTAGAGTCGGATGCAACATGAGAATTCGATCCACACCTAAAACATTTTCTTGTATTTGAAACATTCGCAACCTTATTTGAATTAAATTTACTTGTTGACGAATTTGTGCGACTTTGCGACACAACCTGAGTAGACAAAGACGTTTGAACAGATTTCAAAGAATTACAAATTTTGACACATTCAGAGAGAGTTTTTGGTCTTCTGATGCGCAATTCACTGCTCAGAGATTTCGGAATCGTAGTCAAAAATTTTGCAATAAGAATATCTTCACGTACAGATGCAGTATTAAAATTTTCATAAAGCATTTGCAGCTTCGATGCATATTCATCAAAAGAGCCTGAGTACGTCACTTCAAAAAATTCAATTCGATTCAAAAATTTGTCATGTGTAGAATATCGCTCGGGTAAGAAAAGACACAATATCATCGTAGTTGTCAGTGTTGGGAAAAGCAGTTACAACTGACTCAAATATTTGCATGTCTAAGTTTGTTAGCAAATAGTCAACTTTCTTTTCAGATTCAACATTAGTGATACGTAAAAGCATTTCAAACTTTTTTAGCCATATCAAAAAGTCACACTGTCTAGTAAAAGGTTCTATACGCATGGTAGGACCTGAAGACATGTTGAAAATACTGAGAAAATTTGATGATATGCAGAAAATGTAAACTATGTAGTTAAGTAAGTAGCTATGTAGTAATGAAAAAGTTTGTACTTATCATAGACCGGAGATCCTTGCAATTTGCAGTAATACTGACAAAATATGTGTAACTTGTAGAAATTTGTAGGTTCGAATCCCATCCTCGTCGCCAAAATGTAGTGACCAGCTTAGTAATGCCGAGTAGTAATTTGTAGTAGTAGTAAATGGCCTTGTACTGTATGAACCATAAATTCCATAAGGTAAAATCCAGTCTATTGTAAATGTAAAAGTTAAAATGTATTGAAGTCAGATAAGGATAAGTACATCATGCCGTACAGTAGGACCTGAGCGATAAGATACAAAATTATGAATTTTTAAAGTATCCTAGGTAACAACAGCTGGTACTCCAGGCATTTAAAATGTATCAAATTAAAACAAGCTGCAATTCCAGATACGACAAACAACTCTATGCGGCGAAACTAAAATGTGTCAGCCAAGCGTTTTGGCTGACACATTTTAGTTGCGCCGCATAGAGTTGTTCTCGTCATTTTGTATCAGTACGTTTTTCATCTGTTCCGTAAATTCCATCATTCTTGCGTTGATAAAGGGTCTGGACCCGAAACGTCCGCTGAAGAAATCAGATATTTTTACTTTTTATTTTGAGGCATAAAAACAGAGGGAGCAAACTTCCATTTTCATTATTGAAAACCTTCCACTACAGTGCTCTAACCGGTGGAAGAGTGTTCTACTAATCGAGTCTGAGTTTGAACACACACTTCTCCGAC
>CAJQUW010002408.1:0-48633 GCA_907163375.1 Prostheceraeus crozeri | reverse complement strand
GAGGTATCTATCATGTCTTGCCCCATGGTGGCCCTTAAGAGAGCCCGAAAAAAAAAAAATAAAAAAATGGGTTCCGTTGTCGGGAGGACGGTGAATTTGACTATTGACTGAATAGTCAATGGGTATGACGGTTAGGGTTGCATAGACCCTATACCAGCCGAGGTCGTACTGGTGCATCTGGCACCTTTTTTCGGATGCGAGGGGTATTTGGAAGTCCCCCCACCCATACCTCATCCGTCCAAACGGAGTCCTCTTGATCTTCCCCCTTCTTCTCATCGCTCCTCCATCCCACTCGTCGAGATGAACGAAACTCGGTAATGCCGTTGTCTTCATCATGAAAGACGGGAATGTTGTCCGGCAGATGTCGCTTCCATCGAGACTTCAAATTGATTGAGAAGCGCTACAATCTTCTGGCTTATATAGGGTTTTCAACAATGAATTGCTCAACAGCGAATCAGAATGCTTCAGGATAGCAATCGACTGCATAATGTTTCAAGTTGACTGATAGCAGATTCAACTTAATGATAGTATTCGCCAGTCCGAAGACTGACCAGGGCAAACCGCGTGGAGGTTCTATCATGTCTTGCCCCATGGTGGCCCTTAAGAGAGCCGATGGTTCATTCTCGGGAGTAACGTCATCTTACACCCTACCAATTCTGCTGAGAGAGTCTTTGACTCTCTCTTTGGTAGCACTGTCGACTTCCACACTAACTGGTACATGGCTAAAAAGTGGAATGTAGCGCCATTCCTTGATGACAGCAGTTGCTGTCATCGATGCCAATCCGAGGCAAGATTATTAAAAAAAAACTCTGTCTGCTCCACTAGCCTGACAAACACCTCAAATAAATTTCGCGGCCGTAACTGCGGTCCGCGAGGAGAGCTGACTTGTCCCAGTTCTGGCGTCTGCATGATGAAATGAAATGAAATAGAGGCAGTGGTTTATATACCCCTCTAACGGCCGACGCAACGTTCAAGTTTGACTGATACCGATTTCAACTTAATGATAGTATTCGCCAGTCCAAAGACTGACCAGGGCAAACCGCGTGGAGGTTCTATCATGTCTTGCCCCATGGTGGCCCTTAAGAGAGCCGATGGTTCGTTTCTCTGGGAGTAAATTGAATGGTGGTGAAGGCGGGCAAGATCTGCCAATGAAAATGATATGTATTAGAATAGGATATACTATCTTATTTGCTTATCACTTACCAAGTAGTCATCCTTCAGGCAGTCTCGTCGGGCTTCCTATTGCAAATTTTGCAGATCCCGCGCCTTCTTAGTGTGGGCGTGGAGGCATTTCTTACTCTATGACCATTGTAGCATAGGTATACTTTCATCGTACTTTGGTTTACGAAGTACTTCGCCGGCCAAATGATTATCCCGAATAGAGGATGTCGTAAATTCAAACAAACGATCCTCATTCGACTAACGTTCCCACTCATCGCCTCATGCGCTCCAACTTCCTCACACCCTGCTCTCATGCATCCCCGCCGAGCACAGTCCCTCTCCAATCTCAACATTCCTCGCTACTCAACAACAACTCATCTCCGCATCATCTCCTCAAAACTTCGCTTCTTTCTGCCTCTCCCATTCTCCACTCCGCAGCCACTCGCATCCTCTTCTCACACTTATACCATCATTCTTGTCTTTCCAACACTCGCACATTTCTCCATTCCAACCTCTTTCACAACACGACCCTCATACTGATTATTCTTTTCATCTGCCACCTTCCTACACTTCCACTCTCCTTCATTTTTCAGGCAATCAACTGGAACTCACTCAACGTCTCTCATTCACCTTCTTCAAACTTTCGTATAGCGATCTACCAACAAATCAATGTGCCGCTTTGCTGGCGACACATGCTTCCTTTTTCCCCATGTCCCTCAATCCCACCGCGCGCCGACTGCTCCGTACCCCACCACCCTTTCACTATTGGTGAAGATGTAGCTCTTCGGTGGGTCGAGTGATGAAGACGATGTCTGACACCTTACGAGAGTCGAAGAGCTCAACTATATTTTTATCCTCACAACGCATTCTCACTCGCTCCTATCCAAATTCCCACATCATCCTGCATCATCACTCGCTCAAGCACTCTCTTTCGCCCAATCTCACCCTCCAACTACGCAAAAACCGCTCTCCTCGCCAACTCAATCAATTCTCAACAAACATTCTCAACAACATTCTCAGCCTTACCCTCTCGCTCGATCGCCAACATTCGCTCCCCTCTCTTCCACAATCAACTGCGTAAATCTCAAATCAGTCACTAAACCAACCACTACAGTCAGCATGCACTCTGGTAAAGTAAAACGCGCCTACATCCTCATCACCCTTCATGCACTCTTACACTTCACGCACTGCAAACCCTATTCAAGATAATCCATGTGGCCCGGTGCCCGCCTTCTTGACGTGAGCCTTGGCGTCCGCACTGCGATTTATACGACCGCACACACACATTTTGATATGGTATTTTTACGATTTTTGTTCGTTTGCCATGTTAGATTTATCGTTAGCTGTAAGATAATGAAATTTGTATAAGTTTGGAATCATGTAGTACAGTCATATTCCTAAAGAGTGTAGTGAGTGGCACTCGATCCCGTCGACAGCCCGAAGGCCTTGTACCGATCACTAGGGTAGTGAGAGATCTTCCCCGATACCCGCTCTTTACAGCTGAAGACATCATTGTCACTGCCCCGAAGTGGTAACAGGAACGCCGAGTCAAAGGTAGTGATCAGTAGCTGGGATCTAACCCCTCAAAGCTGCCTTAGACTTAGTTAAATTTCAAATCTGATAGCATATTTGAACTCAGGATACTTTGAAAACCTTAGTCTATATAGTTTTAAAACCTTTGAAAAAAGTGAAGAAAAAATTAAGAATTTTTAAAAAAATTCCGCATTTTACTACTCTCATACTACTTTTTTAAAAAAAAAAAAATTTTTATCAGTAGTAAAGACACTATCAAACTCTATCATACAAACTTTGAAGTAGCAAGATAGCTTGCCTACTTCAAAAGATAGAGTCCTTTGAAACACCCGATATCGGGAGCTCAGGAGCGACGCCGTGTCGCTTACCTCGTCTTTCGATGAAGTGATCAGACTTACGTTGTCGGGGGATTTAGGTTTATATATGCTCGGAAGAAAACTTAAAATGGCTCTATCTCCGAAAGTATTCATCGTAGCGACATGCGGTTTGTTGCAAACGATTTGTCTCATCATTCTTTACAATATGACACCTGAACCATTCTCATATGACCACGGGAAGTTGGTCCGCCAGCACATGTCCATGTAACATGCCACAAGTGAAAAAATTCCTAAGTGTGAGAGCTCCAGTGTGGTGAAAATTTTGAAAAATTTAAAACTTCCGAATTTCAACCTGGGACCTTAACCAAAACATTTTTCATCAAATTTCACTGACCTCCCCCCCCCTCGTTCTGATAAATTTGATGAAAATGTTTTGGTGACGGTCCCAGGTCGAAATTCCACACTTTGGAAAATTTTCAAATTTTTACCCATACAAAGTCACTCTGACACTTAGGATTTTTTCAGGTGAGCGAGCTCCGACCTAAAATCTTGTAACCGCTCTAACTTTTGAACGAAGACAGATAGGAACAAGCCGATTCTTTCACTGAATTTGTCTCACTCTTAGCTTTCAAACGAGCTATTGCACGAGAAAATCCGTCCACTAGAAGCCAAGATAGAAGCTAGCTGTCCAGGGGGGGGGGAGGTCAGTGAAATTTGATGAAAAATGTTTTGGTGACGGTCCCAGGTCGAAATTCCACACTTTGGAAAATTTTCAAATTTTTACCCATACAAAGTCACTCTGACACTTAGGATTTTTTCAGGTGAGCGAGCTCCGACCTAAAATCTTGTAACCGCTCTAACTTTTGAACGAAGACAGATAGGAACAAGCCGATTCTTTCACTGAATTTGTCTCACTCTTAGCTTTCAAACGAGCTATTGCACGACAAAATCCGTCCACTAGAAGCCAAGATAGAAGCTAGCTGTCCAGGGGGGGGGAGGTCAGTGAAATTTGATGAAAAATGTTTTGGTGACGGTCCCAGGTCGAAATTCCACACTTTGGAAAATTTTCAAATTTTTACCCATACAAAGTCACTCTGACACTTAGGATTTTTTCAGGTGAGCGAGCTCCGACCTAAAATCTTGTAACCGCTCTAACTTTTGAACGAAGACAGATAGGAACAAGCCGATTTTTTCACTGAATTTGTCTCACTCTTAGCTTTCAAACGAGCTATTGCACGAGAAAATCCGTCCACTAGAAGCCAAGATAGACGCTAGCTGTCCAGGGGGGGGGAGGTCAGTGAAATTTGATGAAAAATGTTTTGGTGACGGTCCCAGGTCGAAATTCCACACTTTGGAAAATTTTCAAAATTTTACCCATACAAAGTCACTCTGACACTTAGGATTTTTTCAGGTGAGCGAGCTCCGACCTAAAATCTTGTAACCGCTCTAACTTTTGAACGAAGACAGATAGGAACAAGCCGATTCTTTCACTGAATTTGTCTCACTCTTAGCTTTCAAACGAGCTATTGCACGAGAAAATCCGTCCACTAGAAGCCAAGATAGAAGCTAGCTGTCCAGGGGGGGGGAGGTCAGTGAAATTTGATGAAAAATGTTTTGGTGACGGTCCCAGGTCGAAATTCCACACTTTGGAAAATTTTCAAATTTTTACCCATACAAAGTCACTCTGACACTTAGGATTTTTTCAGGTGAGCGAGCTCCGACCTAAAATCTTGTAACCGCTCTAACTTGTGAACGGCTGATCCGATTGACTCGCAACAAAAAATGTTGTCGAGCAGTTTTTTCTCCTCTTTCAAACGAGTAGCTGTAAGACAAAATCCGTGCACTAGAACCAAAGTTAGAAGATTGTTGTCGGGGGGGGGGGGGTCAGTGAAATTTGATGAAAAATGTTTTGGTGACGGTCCCAGGTCGAAATTCCACACTTTGGAAAATTTTCAAAATTTTACCCATACAAAGAAACTCTGACACTTAGGATTTTTTCAGGTGAGCGAGCTCCGACCTAAAATCTTGTAACCGCTCTAACTTTTGAACGAAGACAGATAGGAACAAGCCGATTCTTTCACTGAATTTGTCTCACTCTTAGCTTTCAAACGAGCTATCGCACGACAAAATCCGTCCACTGGAAGCAAGCTGTCCAGGGGGGGGGGGACGTCAGCCGAAAATTTTTTCTCTCCGATTTCGCTGGAAACATCCCTCCTAACCCAAAATTTCACGTAGATTCCGAATCTGGCCTCCGTTTTCTCATCCGATGCTTCGTTTGGGCGCTACACACCAAAAACATCACACACTATAGCCTCAAGACTAATCCTGGCGGTCGCCCACGTCAACCTAGACGGTCGCCCAAGTCCACCAGGCGGTCGGACCAACGCACCCGAGTCTCACACTCTGTTGTTGCAGAGGGGGGGGACGTCAGCGAACATGTTGTGAACGTGGACCCACCTGGCCGGCACACCACGACAGACCACAACCTCTGTCGTTCCAGAGGGGGGGGGGACTCAGACACGAAGCACCACGGCGGCCGACCACGACACTCTGCCGTGTCAGAGGGGGGGGGGACGCAGCGATGGCCGCCATCTTGCGCGGTCCAGAAGTGGAGTTTTGCTTACTACTACTTTTTCAAAAACTAGGCTTATATACTTGCCACCCGGAGTCGGAGTTGGAGTCCAATCAACCCCCGGAGTCGGAGTCCTATCAAAATGATAGGACTCCGCATCCCTGATTTGAAATTGATTGTGAAATTGCAATAGCTTAGGAATAAATTAAAAAAGAAGTTGACAAGTGACAATTAAAAATGCTCAAGTATTGTTCAAACAGCAATGTCCATCATATTCATTTGTCCTGGTTTATTTTGATTAAATTCCCATTCCTCACTAACATGAAAGAAAAAAGTTGACCTATATTCAAGCTTATGGTGGAAACAATGACACGCTGCAAAAATTACATTGATCTGCTGACTGAAATTTTGAACTGTTAGGCTAGGAATTTCAAAATGTCCTCTGAAATTGATAGTGTGAAGCGTCTATGAAACTGATTTCTTAAGATTGTCACTCCCAGCAGGGTTTTTTATCGCTCAGCCGTCCATCAATTGGTGGAATTCTTCAAAAAAATTCCACGAAGCAATTTTGATTGTGAAAATATTTTACTATATGCATGTGCAAGATGTCTATGTTAGTTTGAATCCAGTTCAATTAATATAACAATGAATCAATTGCAATGTTAAGCTGCGTCTTTTTCGATGAGGAATTGAATCAAGACGATTTAGGCAAGAATCAAGCTATTTTTTGTTTTGTAAAATTTTGTTTGCGGAGTGTGTTGCAAGATGAAGGTGCAACATCTGTGTCTGCTACAACTGTAAACCTGATGAATAATTCGATGGTCCATTATGAAACGCCCTCAATTTCGGACAAGCTCGATGATATTAATTTATGATAAACTGAGCACATCAATTACTGATAAGGCTTCACATAGTCGGTGAATTTAAATCTTATACCGAAAACATTTTTCTTTATTCAGTCGTCCTTTAAATTTCAGTGCTATAAAATCAAATGCCATATAAAATTCACCGATTGCAGGCAAGAGCCTACTGTGCAAAAGTAAATAATCAAATTGAAATAAATGGCAGCAATGACAGTCTTGCACGACTACCAATTGGACACCCAGTAATAAACTATTCAAATTTACCAGAAGATCAATTTTTTTGGATTTGTACCTCCGCTGCTGAAGCTGAAGCTCTCGTTCTATCTTGTAGGCTAACTATCCGTTTTACCCCGGATGAATTTGTTTTACCCGGATGACCTCTGCAATGAAAATTTCAAGTTACTTCTATTTCTAATTCAAAATGAATGAATCAACTTAGATTTTCAAAAGAACTCTGCTGACATGTGCCTAAATAACAGCCGCAATCATAAATATCGCATTTGAATTCACAGCATTTATTAAAACCTTTTATGGCACTTATTCAAACACTTTTTGGTTAATGTATTTAGTAAATTTAAATGAATTAGACTTGATGAGACTTAGTTCAATGCCTTCAGATTCAATACATGCCGCACTATTTATAAATGCACTATTATGACTAAATCTCGAAGCGTTGAATCTTGTACGAAATTCAATCTTTCACTAAATAAATCAATGGATGAAATCTCGAGTGGCTGCTTCAGTTAACATGATAAATGCTTATTCTGCGCAGTGCCTGCGCTTATGCCCATTCGCTAAGCATCCGCATATGAAAGGAGCCAAAGCTTTCAATTGGTGCATAAAGCTTTGAATTGGTGCAGTAAAAGGGTCGACATTAATTGATAGTCTCTATACATGTTGGCCCTGAATCTCTAAAGGTTGCAAAGAACAATTGCGCCATTTTCTATTCTACAGCTCTTCAGAATGAAATTCTTATTATGTATTACTTAGTTTTTGCTCATTCTTTGCAAGTAACCCTACATCTGCGTAAGATCGTCTGCCACAGAACAAGAAACGTCGCCCTCGTCGTCCAGAAGCTTCATTTTTTCTTATCTAAGCGGGTCATCGATAAGCTTCTGAGATCGCAATGATCATTCTTGCACATTTAAGGTAGGTTTATAGTTCCTGCGTTTTCTGACGCAGGTTGGAAGTGAGCGCAGGTTGAGAGTTTCGACAGCGGAGGCTTTAAATTTGTGACAAAGTATTGATCGTGCGCTGACGTCAAGTGTGTGTATAGTCTATTTCACAGACGCAGTTTCATCATTTTTATAGTATGTCCCGCAACGACGACTTCATTCCGCTTCTGACTTTAAGTTTTTATACAATATTTCGAAAGAGAAAGAGAAGATGGTACATGATATCTATCAATGCTAACAGGAATGAGTACAGTGCAAGTCATTATGTCAGCGAGCTGAGATTATATGACAGTGAAACTCACTTTCATTATTTTCGCATGTCGAGACGGAAATTCGATGAGTTGTTACGCACAATTGGACCGGAGATACAGAAGGGACTCAACCATCAGTTACCAATAAATGCTGTGACTCGATTGGTGATTACCCTTCGTTTTCTTGCAACTGGTGATTTATTCACTTCCCTTGCTCATTGTTTCAGAAGTCACAAGACGACCATAAGCCAAATTATATATGACACATGTCAAGCCCTCTGGAGAAAGATGAGTGAAGTTTATGTCGGTATTCCTTCCTCTGAAGATTGGGAAAAGATAGGCGAAGATTTTTTGTCATTATGGAACTTTCCTAATTGCACTGGTGCAATTGACGGCAAACATATTGCTATTAAAGCACCAGACAATAGTGGAAGCAGCTTCTATAATTACAAACATTATCATTCAATTGTGCTTTTAGCTTGTGTCGACGCCAAATACGCATTTACACTGGTGGATATCGGTGCTTGTGGCAATGAAAGTGATAGTGGAATTGTTTCAACATCAAGGCTTGGTAGCGCTATTTTAAACGAAACTTTACAAATACCCAATGAATGTGTCAGCCCTCAAACAAACAATGTGTGGCCCTACGTTTTCGTTGCAGATGAAGCGTTCCCACTCAAACGCAATATCATGAAGCCGTTCACACGGAGTGGTTTGAATTTAACTTACGAACAGAGAGTGTATAATTACAAACTGAGCCGTGCACAACGTATTGTCGAAAATAGTTTTGGGATATTAGCTGCAAGTTGGCGAATTTTGAGAAAACCTATGGAAATTTCACCTGACAATGCTGTGAAATGTGTCAAGGCGATTGTTTTACTTCATAATTATCTTGTCAAGACCAAAAGCACAAATACATCAGATGATCGATACATGCACAATGTCATAAATCGAGAGTGTGACGATGGCTCTGTGGGCAAAGGAAGTGAGCGCACCAAGGAATTTTCTGGACTACGGAATATGCGCCGTCAAGATGGGCGTAACAACTCGACTAAGGCAGCAGCTATTCGTGATAATTTTGTGGAATATTTTAACTCGGACTCTGGGTCATTACCATGGCAGGACAATGTAATGAACAGAGGACGTCTCCAACAAAATAGTTAATATTTTCATTTCCTTATGTATAGCTACATAGAATAGTCATAGAATACTAATTAGAATGATGTAGTGAGCCAATTGTTGATTTAATTGTGTTTTATTTGAGCAAATTTTTGTGATGTAATCCACATCACAACAAATTTTGGATCATTTTTTGTAATCATAATTTTGATAATTATAACTAATCGCACTGCGTATTATCATTTTTCATTGTATATTCTTAACTATATATCAAATTATTATCAAGTTATTCCTAACTATATAAATGCAATGATAATAGAATTTGTAAACATAGCTATTCAAGCAGCCAGAATCAAAGAATATAAAAATAGTTTGTCTCGAACTGATTTCTAACTTGCTCTTACCCCTACTAAATCGAACTTTGCCATAGCAACGGGAAAACGGTAATGGATGCGGATTTATAACTTGCTTAACGTTAAAGGCGTAATAATACAAATTTTTCTTTTTCAGCCGCAGCAACGCGCGGGTACTTCAGCTAGTGTAATTATAAATACAGTCTATATATTCATATTAGGAATAGCTGCATATCATACTATCAGTAGAAATATAAAAGTTTTGGAAAAAAAGCACTATTTTTTCAATGAATTCAAAACGACAAGCAATGAACCAATATACATATGTTAAGCTTACAAGTCTAGTTACAACATTTCGTAGCTACTAGTGATCAAATTCCTTGCAGTCGATGAATTTAGATCTGCTTTCATTTTCCACGGTGTTTCCCTTCCTTGTTCGCCGCCTTCCGAAAGAGCTATCTCTTTCTGTTCAGCTTCAAAAATGACCTAAATGGAGAGATAATTGAATTTGTATTTGTATTTTAGATCATGCAATAGATAGAAACAACAGCTGTCTATTGATTTAAAAAATAGACAGAAGATAATATTTTGTTTGAAAAAATATCAATTTCAAGTAAAAAATCATTTAATGTTTCGAAATTCTACTTTTCAGTATCACTTCATTTTCAATCATATTTAAATAAGTTCCCTTCATTTGAAATATTGGATTTTTACATCAATTTAAAACTATTGATTTGAACTCTCTAATGAAACAATGATAATCTAACTTTGATAAATATGCTATTCAAAAATTGAGTTTAAAATGAAAAAAATCATTGAAACTTATTGTACATCATCGAAACCATAAATGCGTTTTGTTAACATTTGTTTGATGAGTAGCATCTTAATAACACTCACCTCTTGTATTCAGAACTTTGCACATGATTTAGACTTCAATGATAATCGGCGTAATTGTAAAGCGATAGCCTGTCCAAAGCACTCATCCTCATCATCCGAATGATTTCTTGAGTTCCATTTTTCAAGTGCGCGGCTCATTTGCTTTTCCAAATTTTCTTTTTGTTTTTTCCTCGGTTGTGCTGTCATCTGTTCTGTTACCATACTCGTGCTATCATTTTCTATAGGATGATTTTCCAAGTCATCATCAGAATCGTCATGATTTGGCAAATTAGTGCATCTTGTACCAACATGAGAGGACTCATTGAGAAATGACAATCGGCTCATCTATCTCCATACATTCTTATTCTTTGAACCAGCTGCGCCACTGCATCTTTTGTGATTTTCTTCTCTTAATCGTTTACGGTATCCATCCCGTAAACTTCTCCATCGAGTCTTGCACCTACTGACAGAGGTACTTAAAGTCTAGCCATGAATTCTCACACCTTTCCATGTCTTTATGTTTCGTCGAAGATATATTCCATAAATGTGGATACTGCTCAACACAATTGATTAAAAGTTCTTCAAAGTTTGACTCCGTCGATGTCATATCCATTGGAAAATTGAAGATGAAATGCCGAATTTCAACCTGCGCTAAGCTATGAAGTTAAGTGGCAGTCAACTTCAACAAATCGATCCTGCCGTGCGTCATGAACTCGTGAAATTCTATATCTATGCCTGCGCTGACGTAATAACCTGCGTTGACAACCTTCGTTGACGTCAGCTTCGCCGACGCAGGTTGCTTTGGCGCAGGTTGGAGGTGATTATAAACGAGACTTTATCCTGCACAGAACAGCGACCGTTAAGGGTGTTTGCCGCCGAAGGTCTGTCTTTAACTGTGTTTAACTTTTTACTTCATTAGGCTAAATCACCTCATAGATAGAAAAAGCAGAGTTTTGACTTTAATTTCTATGGCTTTTTCAGAAGAGATAATATCCCGTCACTTGGTCATTCAACCGAACAGCGAGCCTTTCATGGAATGTGAGGAATAAAGTAATGTGTAACTATGCTGGTTGCTATTTGAAGTGCGGCTGTCTATGGGAGTACGGAATAGAAATGGCTATTCAAACATAAACTGTTGAGGGCTTTGGACGCCGAACACCTGTCTTTAACTTTTTTTTACTTTATTATATCGACCGATAATTTGAAAAGAGCAAGCTTTGACTCTGATTTTTTCCGGCTTTCTCTGAAAAGATAGTCTCCCGTCACTTGGTCAGCTACGTGCACATCTGCAGCCTTTTGTTTCCAATAAGGCAATAGAGCAATTCATTCAAATGGATGAGTTTGAGAATGATTTTGTCAGTAATTTTTTATACGAGTATGTACATATTTGGCATGTGACTCTCTTCATTTCAACATTTTTCAGTTTCAGCAGCAGCACTTCGGCGGCATTTCTTGAATTTCTCGTAAGACAGCGATTTTAGCAAGTCTGCTGTTTATTTTTCGATATATTAGGGATTACTTGCTCTGAATAATAAGTAGAACAAGTCATATAGAATTGTGTGGAAAGCAAAAAATAAAAGCTAGTATATGTGTATGCTAACTCTATTTCGCTCAGATCTCCGAAAAAGCTGCATCGGAAATGGACATATGCCGCAGTATTCATTAATGGTAATGACAATGGCTGATCTGATAGCTGACCGATAGCGGGTCAGATCACATCGGGCTCCCAGCCCATCCTGCAATATACACTGTGTTAGACTTCATTGCCAAGTCAGTCCTTGAAATCTGTTCCATACCGTGCGCGTCTCCACGCATGAACATGCCTTCAGTCACATCCATGAAACTATAGCCTACTCGCCGTGCTTCTTTCCCACGAAATGCGCTGGTACTTGCACATCGGAAGCATTACATGTATTCTAAAGGTTTCGAAGCGCCTCTTCATGGTACGCACCAAGTGCAAATCTGCATGGCCAGCTGACACTAAAATTCAAGCTTCAACACATTTATTCCATCTCTATTAGTATAATGATATCCTGCTTTATGGAGGATGTCCTTGCATCTTTCGAACAAATCGTCGGTCTAGAAAGGGCCCTTGTTATCATAGGCGACGTGTCGCCAGCCTTTCATTTTCCCTTAAATATCCTATTGCGCGAGACCTTTCTCTCAAGCAGATCTGAACCATTAGGTGATTGCCTCCTTTATCATGAGGCAACAAGACGCAATCAGCGGCCAATGCGTCTGCTCTTTCTGGAAGGAAACGTTAAAGAGACTTCTTTGTTCAACTTGCTCTTGATTTACCATTCATTGCGCCCTTTCTACTCTATTTCTGCCTATTTCGAGTTCGATTCCTGTACATTCCTGCCATGTTACTTGTGATGCACTTACCGATCTTTGTGAGTCAGATGGTATATATTAACATCATTAGTATACCTGTATAGGGCTTCTACGAGGAACACGCAAAGTGATCATCAGTTCACCAACTTTCACAGTAGAAGTCAAATAAAACTGACCCACGACATTTGCTCAGAATCATGACTTTACCAGATAGGCCTTTGCATTGCAATGTACACGCAATAAAATTGGGTGAAACATAGCCAGTCTTTAAATTACACTGGAACTTTGCACGACAGGGGTCAACATGTCATTCACTGCATTAAACCCACGTTGGCTATCAGAATCAGTGCTTGCGTCTTGAAATCATACAATCAGACTGGATTCATGATAAGCAAAATAGTGAATACGTGGAAAAACAAAGCATTTGTCTTTACAAAGATGTCTATTTTATGAAATCACATCAATTCATTGCTGACTTAAAAGTACAAATGAGAGAAAGTGATGCGAAGTTCTTCAGATGAAAGTATTTATCATAAAAGATTAGAAATACTTCGAAATATCGTACAAGAGACAAATTTTTGTTGACAAACAAAAAATGTACAAAATTCTGATGCTCAATGCAAATTAGCATCTAATGTTTTCGTATTCGACACCAAAATGATACCACAATTGGTTTCACTGATTCTCAATGGAAAACTGTCACCATTTACCTATTCAACAGTCAATGTAGTAAATTACTATCAATGACACCAAGAAACAATTACCTTAACGATCACAGTCAAAAGGTTTTTTTCGATAATACAATGCGTAAAATGCAAGTTAGTGCACAACTGGTTAAAACAATGCCTTTAAGTTTCGAGCATGAGCGTGCATTTAAGCACATAAATGGACAACAATTAGTTCAAGTAATGAATGAATCATGGATGCACTCCTAGGACTTGTGAGGAAGCTGTGTTGAACATATGAAGTGTACTTATAGCGACCTCTGTGTTGAATTTCGACAATTTGAAATCTCAAAAATATGAATAAGAGTCATGAAATCCACAGACATCAGTACTGTATGTGTATTGAGTATAGACATAGAAAACCAACAATCACTTCTATTCAAATTGCGATGGACATGAAACACGAAAACGATATTTACAATTTTCCACACTGAAACAAATGAGTCGACTCAGATGCAGTAAATAGAGCAAATTCAGACAACATTCTGAAATGTATGATTTTGCATGATGAGGGAGGTCCAAGTCCTTCATCGTGCCAGTGAATTTCTCCAAGTCATCATTTGCTACATTCAGAATAGCTCAGTGAACAACGCCGCAATATGGCGGGTAATACAAAAAATTGATATCAATTTCGAATGCACAATGTGTTGAAATCCGAAAATCTCATTCGCACTAAGCGTTTGAGAACCACAAAAGTTACGAGTAAAGATACTACAAATTCAATGAAAATAAGGCACACGGGGTTTGTAGTAAAGGCAAACTTTCGATCAAGAATGGAACAAAAATGATGATACTGATTAATTATTCTTTTATAATTTGTACATAGACACTAGGTAGGCTGTTATCGAGGGATCACTCTTTACTACAAGGTTTACATCCTTAACCTGATTCACCTTTTTATGGGTGAACATTCGTTTAGTCCATCATCGGCTTACATGTGAGTTATGCTTATGACCCCTGTAAATTCACTTAAGAGAGAAGACGCCGACCATTCGGGCTTCAAGCTGATTCAAGTTGAACAACTGGCAGACAATGCTTGGATACGAGCAGCAAGACGAGGCTTGATGGATCATCCAAAAATCTCTGAATTCGACACCCGTCAGTGTATGAGAGCATGCTGTTGTTGGGAAAGAGCATTCCGGGGCGCCTTTGAGCGTAATCGAATGCATCGACGGGCATTGATCTCTTTCGTAGCTTACTAGAAACTCTGCAGACAGGATGGGCGAACTCGACTTGAGGATGACATCGGAGTCAACGCGTAAATCGAGGAGAAATGCGCGACTTCACGGAGAAATGCTCGCGCTAGCAGAACTTCCAACCACCGATATCATAGCATCGACCAACAGTTCAAAGGCCGATTAAACTTTTGTTCTGCTGACAGTCTTGTACAATCAGCCCTTACACATTACTGCGATTCGATGCTTGATTCGATTTCTTGCTACTGAACTGACTGTCCTTAGCTACCCAAATCATCCTACACTATTTACTCCTGACGCATGGCCATGTTAAAATTGTTCTGCGCCGATTTTCGATCGGCTGTGCTCGTTTTTGATTTGACGCGTCAAAGCTCAAAGAGGCGGATCATTTCTCCTACAACGCCCTTGCACCAGCAGACAAGACATGACGTTCGTGCTTCATATCTACCTTCTGTTCGAAATTGCGGATCACACACGGTCCGGTGCATCATCAGGCATACGTCAATTATAAAACTCATAAATTCATTGAAGGGAAATCCTGCCGACTTTCAATACGTTTCAGAGTTTTGAAGCAAAATATCCAAGTCTACAAAAGACTTAGTGCATTTTCTAGCTTTATAACTAAAACGTGATGATGAAAAATATTTGACCTGCACTTTCAAATGACTGGGAAGTGGGCGGGAGCTACGGGATATTGGCAGATAAATACGTTACAATACAAATAAAGTGCACTAGAGCCTACAGTGCATATTACCATTGTCGTATAATAAGAACTGCTTTCATTGTTCTACACCTAAGTTAGAGTTAATTTCAAGCTAGTTCAAACGTATTCAGGATGACTTTCGCAGCAGAATCAGAAGCATGATTATCGATCACCGCTGGACTCTGATCATGCATGAGCTTAGAAGAGTTAAGCATGACCACTTGAGTTGAGAAGAGTTGAGCATGACAGTTAAAAGCTCAAAAACTTTCTAATGTAGATAAGCTAGCGCAGCAGCTGCTGTATAAATTGTCATCAGTCAATCTGTAAACTGTGCGATACCAAAGCTACTTGCGAAACCGATGTACAAAACGAGAATAACAAAATGTACGAAAGCGCGATTGTTCGTGCTCATACACTAAGAAAGCGATTGGCTTTCTTAATGGATGATAAAGATAATCCAATAGGAAGGCCAATCGCTTTCTTAGTGTATGAGCACGAACAATCGCGCTTTCGTACATTTTGTTATTCTCGTTTTGTACATCGGTTTCGTAGTCAAAATCAGCCAGCTTTCATACTCTACAGTTTACAGTAAAAGATATCCTAACCGTTTACATTCATAAGCCCACTATTATGTCATGATCTTAGAAACCTCATACATTCATTTATAGTTCCAATTTTGATCTGATATGTCAAGAGGATTACTCACTCTCCGGTTGTGGACACACAAGTAGTAAAGCTGATCACATTTTGTCCTGTCTAGTGGGATCTGGTCCCTTTGGTCTATGAGCTTCCAAAAGATCTCTTAACTGAGTATTTGCGTCTTGGAGGTTGATTATCTTGGATTCTGTCTCTCTCATCCATTGCTGATATCGAGCATTGAAAGACATTGATAGACTCTTTTTTAACTCTTCTTCACGTTGGCACCACCCGGCTTCTTTGATAGATAGTTCATTCAAGGTTTGTCGAAGTCTTTCTTCCAACTGGCGAGTTTCATATCGTTGAGCGTCCCTCTCGTTTTCCACTGCCTCCAATGCAGCAGATAATTGCTCGATTTGTTCAAGATGATCACACTGCGATTCATTGCTCTGCTTCATATGTTCCTCTTGTTCCTTTTTCTCCAAAGTAGAGATGCGATCTCGAAGCTTCTTCAACTCAGCTGCATGATCCGCCTTGATCTGAAATTTGTAGAGGAAATACATGCAGTAAACGAACCTTGCCAGCAGCTCACGATGGGATGTGGAATGCCATTCTGAATGAGTCATCATGAGGCGATAGGGGTCCAAATGCAGATTTAGCTTCTTTATGTGAGATGAATTGTGCAATTCACTATTTTACGCAAAATGAATGTTTTATAATATGACCTCCTCTTGACAGCTCAAAGAGGATATTATACATTTTTATTAGTTGTACTGACAGTTTCAAAAAAATTACGTGATGTGATAAGTATGTTATTAAGCATCCGATCTATAGCCTCGTAGATATATATATTGTCACCCGCGAATTCATAACCAAAAAATGAGCCACAACTAAGAAGAACATGACTTTGAGGAAGCCAGGCGATAACTTCCAAGGAAGCTAATTTAAAATTTTGAACTAGTTCTTACTTAGTGTTTTATTTGTGATGTACACTGTGTACCATGCATGCTGTACAAATGCAACAGCAAAAATGCTGAACTTCTGAAAAATCTTGGGCATTGATGGCTTAAAGCAGCCAGATACAAGGTCTCGATTCTCGGATGAAAGAAATTTAAAATTCTCGAGATTGTCACAACCCTCTGAGATTTGGCTTCCTTATCGCAACATTTTTCATAAGTCAATGTTATGTGCAATACTTGATACCCATATGCTGTACATTTTTTACATTTTGTACATTTGGAAAATTTTGCAATTTTGATCTGCATTTTGTGGCGTTTTGAAAAACAGGAGAATGTATTGGATAAGAACGGATGTTCACAACTCATTTGTATGTTTCACCATATCTATATGTGATCCAAATACCTCCCACATTCTCAGGTAAGTGCACATGCACACTGGCTTGTCAGTGGGCCGGTCAGGGCCTGGTGGGAATCTCTGTAAAAAATTAATCTAAATTTTTCGCAATAAAATCTCGCATCTAATTCATTTCTGAAATTCACACGTGAACAATGCTAAATTATGTATTGCAGTTATGACCGAAGTACTGGTAAGTGTAAGGGTTGACTGGTTCAGCGACCTATTTAGCGGAAATGCATTCTTATGTATTTGGTAACGGTTGCATAATTATCGCACTTTTGAACTGGATCGACAATGATATAACATTCATAAATCTCTCAGTTCAATTCATCACTTTACACAAGCAATTATAAAACATATTATGAGAAGCCGAAGGAACACAAACTTACTGTTAAACAGAACCCCGTATTGTACAGTTCCTACAATGAAACTTTCAGACTAATCGGCATGCTAGGAGAGCTACCATCTACAATTTAAGTTGTTAGTGGCTTTAGGTGTAACAAACATTCGGTGTCTATGATGACAAGCTCTAAAAGGAATAATTGGAGACTTTTGGGCCGTTTGTAATGTTTTCAACTTCCATTCCCGCAACTGTTAGCACGCGTTGAAAAAAGAACAGACGAGGCATGTCAATCACGACGGTATGATGCAGGGTTTCCATTTCTACGGATCTACGGAAACTTTAAATTGACTGCGCATTCTGTAACCACACTTGATTTTCGTGTGGTGTTTCATTCTGTAATTATGTTGGAGTTGATGTATTGTGGAACCCGCTCTTATGCCTCTGCAGCATCGAAATAATGATCGAGTAATCACTAGAAAAGGGTCATTGTATCATTCTCTCCTTCATCGCTTATTCACAAGCTTCACAGATTACATTCTACCAGAATTATATTTAAATCAATCATCAATTTATCACTATTATTATTTTTCCCAATAAAACCTTCACTTGAAAATAAAATATCACATGTCCAAGCGAATTTTTGATCGCACTTTTGAATCATTTGCGAGACATAATGAAAGCTTTGCTAATTTACGACACATATTCATGGGACTCGAGTGCAGACCTGCCAACCTTGAAACATGAAAATCCGGGACAAACTTTATTACCGCAACTACCCACGTATAGGACGATACCATGTATAGGACGCAGTAGATATTTGACCCCAAAAGCGATGGAAAGACTGTGTGCCTGCGTATAGGACGCATCCTAATTTTAATCCTTAATTTCCATTATTTTTTATAGAAACGGTGTCATTAAGTTAAGTCATCTCCATTCAATTGCTACGATCGCAGTGTGTGCTGATTCATGACTCACTCATCCTGTCAGTCAAAAATATTGACATATTGATAAATATTGACAAATATTGCAAGAATGATTATGCATAATTGACGTTTACAAGTCAACAGTATGGTCTCAAGTCTCTTCAACAAAAAGATCAGTCTGAAAGCAGGATCATAAGATACATCCCACCTTATTAACAGCATTCGTCGCAAAAACTGGAATGCAAATTTGGAAAACATTTACTACCTTTTTAAACTCAATAGAAGGAAATACATCCGGGCTACATAATGATTAATAAAAGACATCAGCGTGAAAGGACAATGCCACTAAGAAATCCACAAACTTCATCATCATGCATGTTTCCTTATCTTAGGATTGCGCGCGCAGCGCAAATTTTTGAAATATGCGTTCTTAAACGATCTAGAATTCATCTTAGGCCAATAAATTCAGAATCCGGGACAGCATTTTAACTTTTCCGGGACATCCGGGACAGCTCCAAAATCCGGGACTGTCCCGGAAAATCCGGGACAGTTGGCAGGTCTGCGAGTGTGATGAGAAATTGCTTCTTTTTCATTTTTTTTACTTTTTTAACCCATGTTATTTCGCTTGGACGATGGTGACAGACTTTTCTGCAGCGTTGTAGTACTTCTACTTCGAATGCCTTTCCTGCCGACTTCCAATGACACTTTCGGAGCTCGACGTCTGGACTAATCGTAATACCCCTACGATTCCCATTTGGGGTTTATTTGTTTCAGATAGACGCGTATTTACTTTATTTACCTTACTTAATAATGAAGCATGATCATCATAATGCCATACCAATTGATTTGTGTGAACAGAAAGGTGAATTTTATATCATTTTAATAGATGCTGGTATGCGCATTCATTTGAAATCCGAATCACGTTGAATATTAGTACTACTCGCACTTTCATCTTGATTGCGATGTCTACGTGTATAACTGCCATCATGAATGTTTTATTCTACATGTGATGACTTCGTAATTAAATTGTAAGTGTTACGGGTTATTATTTTCTTAATATTCCCAAAACACATGATTGAAAAATGTAAATGAAAAATGTGGATAAATTATATTGTGAAAATATATAAATGGTGCAAACAGTCCTTACAAGGACAGATGATACGTTCACAGTTATAAGACAGTCACAGCACCAACAGAGTCTCCAGATTCTTCCAGGACCACAAGCCGTGGTGATCACGTCCGCAGCAGTTCGATGATAGTTCGCACATAGAAGATAGGCTGAAACACCATCAACGGCTCTCGCCGACAACTTCGCTTGGAGAGACCAGACTGCGTGAGCGGGCGTTGTTCATGCCGCGTTAAATACGTTTGTGAAGATTCGCTCACGGTCAGCTACCAATTGTTTGGTCATCCATTGTCTGATGACATGACATGTCTGTTGTCAGTCATGTACCGTAGATAGCTGACAAGCTGGACTTTTGTATGACATTGGAACTTGAAATGCATGCCGCGGAAAAGTTATTGCTTTAACAATGGAATGGAGATTGTTCTCACAAAACAATAAAATGCATAATAAAGCAAGAAGACAAACTGCCTAGCACACAACACGCCCCACCAAAAAAAAAAATAAAAATCACATTTTTATTTAACTTCTCGACAAACGATCTGCTATGATGTTATCTCTCCCCGGTACATGTTGAATGATAATATTATATTCCTGTAACAACAGACTCCATCTCAAAAATCTCTGTCATTTTTCATTCTGTTAATGAAAACTAACGGATTGTGATCTGTGTAAACAAAAGTAGCTCGCCGGCCTTTGAGGAAATACGCAAAGTGTCTCAAACTTTGAACCAAAGCTAGGCCTTCTTTTTCAATCGTACTGTATTTTCTTTCGTAATGATTGAATTTCTTCGAATAATATGATAATGGATGCTCGTTCCCTTCATCATCATCTTGAGCCAACAATGCACCAAGACCAAGGCCGCTAGCATCGACATATAATTTGAATGGCTTTTCAAATGTAGGTACTGATAAAATCGGTGGTGATGCCAACATTGTTTTGACTTGTTCGAAAGCTACTTGGCATTCATTACTCCAAGTATATTTTATTTTTGGGATCGTGAGGCTTGTCAAAGGGTGTACAACATCTGCGTAATTTTTGCAAAATTTTCTATAATACCCAGCCATACCAAGGAATCTTCTTAGTTCCTTTCTTGAGTTAGGTACAGGAAAGTTTACAACGGCTTGAACTTTTGCCATAATAGGTTTTATTTTCCCATGTCCGATTTCAAAACCTAAATAGTTTAGCGACTGTTTCCCAATCTCGCTTTTGCTGAGGTTGATTGTTAAATCGGCCTCGCCGATTCTTTGGAATAATTTCGTATTTGTTCCAAGTGATCTGGCCAGTCATTACTATAAACGATTATGACGTCAATATATACGGCGCAGTTGTCTAAATTTTCGATGACTTTATTAGCTAGTCTTTGAAATGTTGATGCGGCATTTTTCATTCCGAAGGGCATAACTTTGTATTGAAATAAACCCTCTTCGTTGACGAAGGCTGAAATTCGCTTTGCTCTTTCTGTTAAAGGAACTTGATAATATCCTTTCAATAAGTCAAACTTGCTGATTATTTTCGAATCTCCTACTTGTTCAATGCAAGTCTCGATATTCGGCAAGAGATAATTGTCTGCGATTGTCAATTCATTTACTTTTCTATAATCGGTACAAAAACGATGAGTTTCATTTGGTTTTGGTACCAAAATGCATGGTGAACTCCAATTGCTGTTGCTATTTTCTATTATGTTATGATCTTTCAGATATTTTACTTCCTTTTTCATAATTTCTCTCTTCTCTGGATTCATTCTGTACGGACTCTGTTTTATTGGCCTTTCTTCAGATAATTCGACATCATGTTCTGCCCATGTAGTTATTTGCGGATGATCGGCAAATATTCCTTTGTGCTCTTTAATTATTTCTTTTATCTTTTCTTTCTGTTCGGAATCGACATGCTGGAAATGGCTATCAAGATTTTCTAATATCTTTGAATTATTCATTCTTGGCATGATGAGATTGACTTCCTCTTCTGCATCACCCGGCGATGCCAAGTTCGTCAGCGATGTTGCCGCTGCAGACTCCCCTGACGCAATCATAGTGATCGAAGTGCCTGTAGAATTTTCTTTTATATCACTCAGTGCGGGCAAATTCGTCTGCGATGCTGACACCAGACTCTCCGGCACAGCACCAGAAGGGTTTGACTCAGTTGTTGACTCTTCGTCTCGGTCGTGATATTTCTTGAGCATATTTATGTGACACATTCTTTGTTTCTTTCTTCTATCCGGAGTTTCTATAACATAGTTGACTTCACTTATTTTCTTTTGTATCATATAAGGACCTTGATACCTTGCCTTCATCGGATCTCCCGAGATTGGCAATAATAAGAGTACTTTTTCACCTTGCTGAAATGTTCTTTCTGTTGTGTTTCTGTCAAATTGCTTCTTCATTTTACTTTGCGAATTTATTAGATTAGCCTTTGCAGACTTTTGTATCTCAGTGAGTCTTTCTTTGATCTCAGACACGTAGTCTAACAAATTCATGCTTTTCTTCTCTTCGCTGAGCATATTTTCTTTCATCAACTTCAGGGTCCTCTAACTTCATGACCGTAAATTAATTCAAATGGACTAAATCCGAGTGAATCTTGAACTGTTTCGCGGATGGCAAATAATAGCATTGGTATACCTAAATTCCAGTCTTTTTGATGTTCTTCGCAGTAAGTTTTCATATAACTTTCAATGTTTGATGGAATCGTTCTAACGCACCTTGAGATTCTGGATGATAAGCAGTTGAACAAATATGTTTTACTCCAAGTACTTCTGACACTTGACTAAATATCTTCGATGTAAAGTTCGTGCCTTGATCTGAGCGTATGACTTTCGGTAATCCCACCATAGTAAAGAAATTGATCAAAGCCGAACAAATATTTTTGGCGTTAATGCTTCTCAATAGGATAGCTTCGGGAAATCTGGTTGACGAACACATAATTGTAAATAGATATTCATGTCCCATTTTAGTCCGGCAGCCAGAACGAGTTTCTGCAGGGAACGAGGCCGAAAGTGAGACTTTCACAGAATGATGTACACCCTATGTCTACTACGAATCGGCACGTCTGCCGAGTTCTAGTGAGTTCCTCTTCTTGTCAGACAAGATCAAAGAAAAACACATGTAAATCCAATGGGACGCAGATTGTAGTTTTTGACTAAAATGAAATTTTCCATGTCTTCTCTGATTAAACGAAAAGCACTACGCCCAGAGTCATGATTTTTGGCATGGAATGTCTTCAGGTCATTTCTTATCATGTTCATGCACCCCTGTCTACAAAGCTAAACGCATCTAGATTTGGCGAGCCTCTTAATGTCGGCAAACACAAACATCTTGAGCAACTTTATCCACATTCAACCACATTCTCGCATACATTGCCGACTAGATGCATGATAAAAGCACATGCATATCATAGGAAATGACCTGAGGACATTACATGTCAAAAATCATGACTCTGGGCTTAGTGCTTTTCGTTTAATCAGAGAAAACATAAAAAATTTCATTCTAGCCAAAAATTTCAATCTACGTTCCATTGGGGTTACATGTGTTTTTCCTTGATCTTGTCTGACAAGAAGAGGAACTCACTAAAACTCGGCAGACGTGCCGATTCGTAGTAGGCATAGGGTGTACATCATTCTGTGAAAGTCTCACTTTCGGCCTCGTTCCCTGCAGAAACTCGTTCTGGCTGCCGGACTATTTTGGTTCGTGGTAAAGGTCCAACATAATCAATAATGATATCTCTAAATGGTTCTTCGCACGCAGGGATTGGAATTAACGGCGCTTTCGGAGGATCTAACTGATGTTTACCAACTATCTGACATGTATGACAAGTTCGACAGAAGTTAGGTACATCTTTGTACATTTTCGGCCAGTAAAAATGCTTCAATATTCGATAATGAGTTTTGCGTACACCGAGATGACTACTTAATACGTTTTCGTGTGCAACGCTTGAGACTTTTTGTAGATATGACTTAGGTATTACAATTTGATGTACTTCTTGCCATGTTTCTTCAGGAGTGGCTTCTCTTGGTTTCCAGCAACGAAATAGGAAAAAGTAAAATAAAAGTAAAAGTAAATGCGTTCATTCTCATCACTCTCGTTCAGTTCTGCGGAGATGTTTTGCAATTCTTCATCTCTTTCTTGTTCTTTTATTAGTTGACATCGATCTATATTCGCTTCGAATGTTATTTCTTTCTCTTCAATATTTTCATCAATTTCATTCTCTTTTTCTGATTTCTCTTTCTTACTCATGGATCTTGTGACGGCACATACTGTTGTTTGTTCACTTTCTTTCGCTAGTTCAATCTCTTTCAGTTCATTCTCTTTCGCTTCATGATCTTTTATTTCTCCTTCGTTTGCTTCAATTTCTTTTATGTCTGTTATCATACGTGGTACCTGAACTTTGCATCCGGCTAAGTCGTTCCCAACAATCAAATCGATCCCTTCAATAGGAATTTCTTCTCGATCGACTAAACCAATTATGAAGGTACCTTACACTATCTCGTTTTTTACGTACAACTTATGCAGTGGAGCTGAGATACATCCTCCGACGCCGCGGAGTGGAACACATAATCCCGTGTATGTAGCATGTGACACTGGAACTATGTCTTTCACTATTAATGATTGAAATGCTCTGGTATCTCGCCATAGTGTAATTGGATATAAATCATCTTTATCATTACCAGCTAGACCGTCTTTCGTGAAAGCTTGCTTCCCTTCTTCAATTAGTTGTTCACTTTCGTCGACTGAAGTATACCTATCATGCTCATTGACCTGAACACCATAAAAACTAATAGGAAAGGATTTTTCCTGCTCAGTCTCAAGATGGCATTTCGTTTCACGAACAAGCGTTACGGGCTTTCTATCGTACTTTTCTGGTCGTCCATGCAATTGCCAACATTCTGTTTTTGCATGTCCCTTTCTCTTACAGTGTTCACATTCTATTTTCCATCTTGGCGTTTCTCGTTTTCTCATATCTTCTGGCTGTTTGTTTTTATTGTCATATTGTCTGATGTCTTCATAATATTTTTCCTGTCTTTTGTCTTCATGATATTTTTCTGCACTTCTTGTGTAATAGTTTCTTGGCTTTTCATAATGGTAATGCGACCGTGGCTTTTTATGCGTCAATTCGTATTGATCGGCGATTCTTGCTGCTTCGGTTATGTTTTGTGGCATTCTCTCATCTAAATACACTTTGATTTGTGGGCTCAAACAGTTCTTAAATTCTTCGATGAGGATGACATTTCGTAGTTTCTCAAACGTATCGGCGTTTTTGGCTTTCGTCCACTTATCAAATAAGATTTCTTTATCTTTGGCAAATTGTAAATGATTTTGCTCTTTCATTTTTGCCATGAACGGAATTTCTGTCGGTAGGCTTCAGGCACCAACTCATATGCTTCAAGGATTACTTGTTTTGCCTTTTCATAATCTTTGGCATCGCCATTAGGTAAGGCTGTATACGCCTTTTGTGCTTTATCAGTTAAAACTGTCTGCATCAGGAAGGTCCAATTTTCTTTTGGCCAGTTTGCCGTTTCAGCAACCCTCTCAAAACACAGGAAAAATTGTTCCACGTCTCTTTCGGAAAACTTTGGAACTATAGATGCATTTTCTTTTAATGATGCTTCTGATTTTCTTTTTTCAGTTTCTGCTTTTGTTCTTATTCTCTCTAGTTCAATTTCTCTTTGCATATTCATCTCTTTTTCTCTGAGAGTAGTAATAAAACGGCGAACACTCGACCGCCCTCTGGAACGACAGAGTGTCGTGGTCGGCCGCCCTGGTGCTTCGAGTCTGAGCCCCCCTCTGGAACGACAGAGTGTCGTGGTGTGCCGGCCAAGTGAGTCCGAAAGGTTCGCTGACGTCCCCCCCCTCTAGAACGACAGAGTGTCGTGGTGGACTTGGGCGACCGCCAGGTTTTGACTTGAGGCTATAGTGTGTGATGATTTTCGAAAAACGACAGAGTTAGAATTTTGGACGTTTTGGGCTGTAGCGCCAAAACGAACCATCAGATGGGAAAACGGAGGCCAGATTCGGATTCAGCGTGAAATTCTGCATCGGTATGGTGAATTTGAAAGCAATCGGAGAGAAAAAGTTTCGCTGACGTCCCCCCCCGGCACCGACCTTTCAACTTTGCTTCTAGTGGACGGATTTTGTCGTGCAATAGCTCGTTTGAAAGCTAAGAGTGAGACAAATTCAGTGAAAGAATCGGCTTGTTCATATCTGTCTTCGTTTAGATGTGAGACACCATTTAAGATTTGGGAGATTGGCGAAAAAACGACAGAGTTAGAATTTTGGACGTTTTGGGCTGTAGCGCCAAAACGAAGCATCGGAGAGCAAAACGGATTTCAGATTTGGAATCAGCATCAAATTCTCTATCAACATGGTAAGTTTCAAGTCAATCGGAGAGTTTCAAGTCAATCGGAGAGAAAAATTTTCAACATTTTTCGAAAAAACGACAGAGAATTTTTGCGATGGCTGTGGGCTGTAGAGCCAAAACGAAGCATCAGATTGGAAAACGGAGGCCAGATTCGGATTCAGCGTCAAATTCTACATGAAAATGGTGTATTTCCAGCTCAATCGGAGCACTAGAACTGGAGATAGACGGGTTTTTAGTGTTTGGATGATGGGTATTACGTCATCAGCTGATCGCCACACACTATATAAGCTGGGAACCGACAGAGACTTGTCATTCAGACGAGAGATTGCCAACGGTAAGTCGTCTCTCTGAGCTCCGATGATAGCTTCGGACATTCCAAATTCCGGGTTTCTGTAAGAAACCGACTTAGAAAATTTCATTGCTAATATCAGCTAAGGCGTCAGACTTAGAGGTTAGCCAGGAGATGGCCTTCGTCTCCAGGCCATAAAAGACTCCAAAACTTTAAAGGCTTGTAACTTTGCTTCTACAAGTCCGTTTGACTTGATTCAAAAAAGGTTCGGTCGCTATTGACCTGCCCTAAGTGATACACTACTTATAAAATTTCATAAGTAGTGCTAAAAAGTTAAAAAATTTAAATTCACTACTTTTGGAGGTTTTCTGGGGTTTTCGACCCTGCTGAAGTCAATGAAAGCATTTTTAATGATGTCTGAGCCAGTCTTCTCATGGTATAAGCGGCTTTTCACTGAAAGCGAGCAAGACACGGAGAGTTTTGCTGTAATATTCCACTGACAGGGTGTTTCTTCGGGACGGCGGACGATGCCGTAGTGATAAGTGTGGCAAGGGAGTGTGTCATAGTTTAGACCGTAACCGCTGGGACAACTCATGTCTCATGTTGGGCATTTGACACAGTTCTCAACGTAGCACTTTGAACGCCAATCGGTTGAGTCTTAGCTATCTTGTCATGGGTGACCTCTAAACATCCCCATTGCAAAACCCTGGTGAATCAAGCTCTCTACGGCTTGCTATCAAGCTGATCAAAGCAATAACTTGGGATGTTTCCTCAAGGTTTTCAAGTATGCTGAGTTCAAATCTGCTATCAGATTTCAAATTTAACTAAGTCTAAGGCAGCTTTGAGGGGTTAGATCCCAGCTATTGTTCACTACCTTTGACTCGGCGTTGCTGTTACCACTTCGGGGCAGTGACAATGATGTCTTAAGCTGTAAATAGCGAGCGGGTATCGGGGAAGATCTCTCACTTCCCTAGTGATCAGTACAAGGCCTTCGGGCTGTCGACGAGATCGAGTGCCACTCACTACACTCAAATCTATCATTCCTCACTAAGTGTAAAAATCATTGTTTTCCGTTTTTCGCTTCAGAAATGCCGAAATACAATAATGTGAAGACCAGTTTCAAACTGTGTCAATGCCGGAAGGTATTCCGAGCTGACGCCTTCAAGAAGCACGCTTGCACTAGCAAGAAACAGATAGGGGTCGGTCGCTACTATTGCGGAGCCCACAAAATCAGTCGCTTAAGTGAGCGGTTGGAGGATTGGCACTCACAACACAGCGAGTGTCAAACAGGCGAAGTAGGCGAAGAAGAACGGAGTTCACTCTTCGCCACTGAGCTCCGTTCTTTGGAGCTACAATCCGCCAACGAGCAAGAACGGAGTTCACTCTTCACCACTGAAGCCACTGAGCTACAATCCGCCATTGAAGCGATTGCCGCTGTATCCTCGCTTAGTAGCGAGAGCTCGCTGTCCAGCAGCGATAGTGAGGAGGAGGAGGAGGAGGGAGAGCTACAGTCGATACCTATCGAGGACGTCGACCTCGATCGCGAGACCCCTACAGCCGTGACTGCGAGCGGAATTGCAACACAATGTCGCAATTTTGTCAAGCGTCCGCCGGTGATCGCCGAACGGGATAAACTAAAGAAAGAGGTGGAGAAGTTGAAGGAGGAGGCCTTCTCATACAAGGCAAAGTATGAGGACCTAAAGAACGTGGCCGGAGAGATGAGGAAGGTGAAGGAGAGATTAAGCGAGCGGGATGGCGAGTTGGAGCAGGAGAGGCTCAAGACTCTCGAGGGGAAAGCCAGAGAAGAGGCTTTGCTAGCAGAGAGGGAAAGTAGGGAGAAGGAGATACGAAGGTTAAAGGAGGAAGTGGAGAGACTCCATGTGCAGATGGCTAAGGTGGTCGTGACGAACAACGAGCTGCACCGTTCGGCTCAGCTGGTGGATCGCGATCGAAGGGTGCGTTCCAGCCGTCTGCACATCCCTATTAGAAAGGGGAGAGTAGCAGAAACTCCTCTCTTGTACGAGCGTGGAAGAGGGGAGAAATGCTACTCTCCTGTGAAGAAAGGGGTGGAGTGTCTACACTTCACCTTCGATCATCGTAATCCGATCTCGAATTTCCTTTATGAGGAAGCGTCCGAGAAGATCTGTAAGTAAAAATGACTAAATTAAAATGTAAGATGATAACTCACTACTTCTTTCTTTACAGACATCCAAGAGAAGCGACCACCCGCCCCGTTGCCGGAGCCGCAGTCGAAACAGCAAGCCTGAGTCCCTATCACACACCCCGAGAACGAACCACCGGCTCTCTTAAGGGCCACCATGGGGCAAGACATGATAGAACCTCCACGCGGTTTGCCCTGGGAAGTCTTCGGACTGGCGAATACTATCATTAAGTTGAATCTGCTATCAGTCAACTTGAACGTTGCAAATGAAGTTCGGTGTAATACTTCCTTTCGACGGGCGTTCCTGTAAAGGGCGGCGGTGAAACCCGTAGCTATGTATACCGCAAGGGACATTCGGCAATGGTCAATCTTGTTAAACCTCTCTGCGTCATGTTTGCAAGTGATTGCCTCTGTCTCAACGTAGTATGCATTCGCGCCAGGGCGACATTTAGCCAGCTGTCGAAGGTTGCTTTATAAACTATCCATTGCATACGTTATGAGAACCATGAGTTCTACCTGTCTCTATCAATGAGATGAATTGATGAATGGAATGAAATGGGAGGACACTCACGCGCCACACGCAACATAACACACTTCTCTCTTCCGTAGTCTAACAAGCTCTTTACACATGGATCGCAGTCGATTCCTATCCCTGTATCAGAAGTGTAAGCTATCTTAATTTTATTTAACACTATTTCATCTACCATTATCATCCATATGAAATGTTATAAGAATTGCAAGTTAAACTAAGTGTGCTACTATTTCCAAATGAAAAAGTATACATGGTTAAATCATCCACTGAAGCCCCATTCAAGTAAGTCAGTATGAAAGCGAAGATAATACGAAATAAAAATTTATTATGGCATGTATTTCAAAAGGTCTTCATCGTCAATATCGTCCCAGAGTCTGCCTTCACACAGATCACAAAAACAGTTCACTTGCTTCAATCGTTCTTCTACCACGAGCCTCACTTTGTCGATATACTCCCACTCCGCCATAGTTCGTGGCTGGGAGTTAGGGGTGTACCATTCCCATAATTGATGGAGGAATTTGGGGTTGGTGATCTCCATCACATCATCAGTATCGTACTGCAGATATTTCCACCGTATGCCTGTTAGGTCGGGATACTCCTTCTCACATACACTCTCCTCTTCATCATCCGCTGCTAATGACAACTTTCTGATATTGTCGAGTCGGTATAATTTCTCCACCTTCCCCTTCGTTGAAGCGTTTGGTGCAACGAGCGCCCTTGGTGATGAGCATGGAGAAGAGAATTTTGTGTTCGATGTTTTTGGAGGGCTTGTCATGTTGACTGTGAATAATAACTTTGAAATGTTTCCTAATTCTTAAGTATAAACAAGCAACCAATCAAAATCAACAGCCAATGAATGATGAATATGAAAGTATATATGTAAAGTGACATCCGTGTCATTTCACTCTGTCTTTGAGACGTGTAAGTAAAGTGTTCTCTAGCGAATTCTATATTTGAGGCGTACAAGTGAACTGCTCTCTCGTGAATTCCAAATATGAGTGAAGTCTCTATATTGTTGAAGTATCAACCTTAAACTTGATTTCGTTGAAATGGTAAGTTAAGGAATTCATCAGTCATCTCCCTCAAACGTGTGGCTAATAGCATCTTCCTCAATTTCAGGCATCAACTTCATCACCAACGCCCTCCCTTCTCGAGGAAAGTTTAGAGTTGTTGAGTCAAGGTAGGTTGTAACAATACACTGAGACTTGAACAGAGATGAAAGAATGATTTCTCTTTCAGGTGATACCAGTCCCATCTCGAGCGAGTCCATGTCAACATTGTCGCGGGAATGCAACGATCGGGAATGTGCTGACTGTGGGCACATCTTCACGAGGAAGCGTATTCTCGTCCGACACATCAAGCGAGGTGTTTGTAGACCTAAGTCAGCATCAATCTCCGAAGGTGGGGATGATTCTGTTAACGATGTCTCCTTTCCTTGCAATTTGTGCCCTCTTTCTTTTGATAGTCACTTTCAGCGATCTTCGCACAGACTTCAACACACGCATGCAAATGATCACTACACCAACGGTACCTCTACCATCTCCCTCATTAATGTTTCACATAATAATTTAGTACGCGGCTACTGCATGGAGTCCAATGCTCAAATAGTAGATTTTCCTGAGTGGCTCCTTCAAAATTCATCTTTAATTGGTGCGCTCTTCAACAATTTAGTCAATTTTAGAATGAAGGCGCTCATCTACCTTAAACTAAAATATATCAAGATAGATTTTCAAACGGGTCAAGTGACGGAGAGAATACAGTTTCATGTTCCTTCCTCTTCCGCAACCGAAGTTGTAGACTGCGAGTCTTGGCTAAATTTTCATATCCAAGGGTTAAAATTAAACATAGATAAATTTAACGAGCGTGATAGTGGACTCGTTTTTGATGGTATTGAGACCGCCATGATTAAAATCACTTTATTAGAGAACTACTCTGGACGAGGCTCCTTTAAACTTCCGAAAAATTTAAGAAATAAAGTAGCAGTCATTTCTGTAGATTGCGAATCGCAATGTTTTAAGTATGCCGTCCTCTCCATTCTCCACTATAATGATGTACAGAATAGCCGATACCGTAAGAGTAAGTATCAACAGTGGGAGAATGAATTAAAGTTTGATGACTGCAATAGTGAAGATATGAAAATTAAAGATATAGAAAAATTTGAAAAATTGAACAACATCAAAATAGTTCTCCATGTTTGGGAAAAGGGATTGAAGGGTGTCCGCTACAACTCGCGTTCGAGTTGTTATGACCACGTTGTCAACCTTTTATTAGTAAGACAGGATGATAGTGAGGAATGGCACTACTGCGGTATTCCCAAAATTCCTCGCTTATACCACCACCTAAGAAATTCTAGCTCATCAGAGATTTATTACTGTGACAGATGCATTCGGAACTTTAGGAGTAAAAACAAATTTGAAACTCACTACGAATGGTGTAAGCGAGGTAAACTACAAATGGAGCGCATGCCCAAAGATAAGGAGTTTTCATATAGAGAGAATGGTGATGAACTAAGTCCACTTCGTGTCATCTATGCTGACATCGAATGCTATATCGATGATAACACCCATCGAGCAGCAGCCATTTCCTGCTATGAAGTATGGCATGACCATTTCCAAATAGAAAAAATAAAATGCACATCTGGCAAGGTGAGGATTGTATTTACCAATTCCTACAATTCCTCGAACAGGCTGTAAAATGTCAACAAAAGTATGATGGTGAACTCTATCGCAGATCATTGCATATGACAGCAGATGATCAAGCAAAATTTGATAGTTGCAACGTTTGCCTCAAATGTAGGAAAACATTTGATGATGATAAGATTAAGAAAGTGGGCGACCATGATCACATCACTGGTAAATTTAGAAACGCACTATGTTCAAAATGCAATTTTTCACTTAGGATGAAACGGCGTACATTACCTGTCATTTTCCATAATTTTAAGGGCTACGACAGCCATATGATAATACAAAGAGGTTTAGGTCAAATGAAAGAGTGGAAGCTTGATGTAATAGCACAAACGAGAGAGAAGTTTATGGCCATGACAGCAAAAGTGCCTGTCGATAAAACTAAAGAAAATAAGACGGTCTATTTTGATATAAAATTTTTAGATTCCTACCAATTTATGACTGCATCACTGGCCTCTCTCGTACAAAATCAAATGTCTCTTCCACTAACACAAAATCTTAAGAAACAATATCCAAATCTAACCGATGAAGTCATCACACGGAAAGGAGTCTCTCCATATGCATATTTTGATGCGATTAGTAAACTCGGCGAGACTTCTCTTCCGCCCATAGATAAATTTAAAAATGATTTGACCGGCGCAGAATGTAAGACCGAAGATTATGATCATGCACAAGATGCATGGGTAAAATTTGACTGCCATACATTTGGCGAATATATGATTGCCTATCTTAAGTTAGATGTATTTTTGCTGGATGATGTATTTCAGGAGTTTCGACGAGTGGCATTAGAAAAAGATAAGTTAGATCCTGTCCACTTTGTCAGTCTGCAAGCCATGTCATTTAAGTCTGCTTTTAAAATGCCTGGTGAGACCATTCATCTCTTACAAGATCCAGAGATGTATAATTTATTTGAGCGAGGAATTCGCGGTGGTCTCACATTTGTAAATAAACGTAGGTTAAAATCAAAATTAGTAGGCGATGATCAGACTCATCTTAAGTATTATGACCAAAATAATTTATATGGTAGTTCACTATCCAAACCACTCCCTCACTCTGAGTTTAGCTGGTTAGATGATAGTGAAATTCAGCATCTCTCCAACCCTTCTAACATACTAGCAATTCCAGATGAAGGTGATTGGGGATATTATTTTGAGATAGATCTAATCTATCCAAATAATATCAAACATAAAACCGTAGATTTCCCACTCGCACCCGAATCAGGTGAAGTGACCAAAGATATGTTTTCCGACTTTATGAAACAATTTCATAAAGATTTAGAATCATGCGGTCAACCCGACTATAAGCCTTGCCGCAAACTTTTACTCACCCAGTATGATAAGGAAAACTATCTAGTCCACTTTATCATCTTAAAATTTTATTTAGAAATGGGTATTATTTTAAAAAGAGTTCACCGCATTATTAAATTTAGACAGAAAGCCTTCCTCAAACCATATATTGATAGCAACAGCCAGAAACGTGCACTAGACCAAAATAATTTTGAAAAAGATTTTTATAAGTATAAGAATAATAGTCTATCTGGTAAGACGATGGAGGATGTTAGAAAACGTGTAAACTACAAACTAGTCAATGATGTTACAAAATTTAAGAAATTGGTCTCATCACCTCTATTCATCGATAGAGACATTATCGATGAGGACCTTGTAGGTGTTAAAATGATAAAATCTGAAGTTGAGTTGTGCAAGCCCATCTATATTGGCCAAGCTGTACTAGATTACTCTAAGCTTGAAATGTACCAACTCTTTTATAAAATACTAAAACTATGTCCCCTCGTAAAAGAGGTTCGTTTGTTGGGTGGTGATACAGATAGTTTCTTCTTAGGTATTACCACTCAAAGAGATTTAAATTTCAATGAAGTAGGAAAATCTTTAGAAAGATATTTTGATACATCAAATTATCCTACTGATCACCCACTCTACTCCATCAAAAATAAGGCAAAACTTGGCTGCTTTAAGGATGAGACAGCAGGGAAGGAAATAGATTAAATGATTCTCCTCCGACCAAAAATGTACAGTATGAAATTAAGGGATAGCGACGATAGTATTAAGCGTGCTAAAGGCATATCAAGATCATTGGTCTCTAACATGAAACATAAAAATTTCAGGAAAGCCTATAGAAATAAAAATATAACGTTTGTCAATATGACAATCTTAAAATCTAAGTCGCATGAGATCAAAACTCATACTTTTAGGAAACGGGCGCTTTCAGCATGGGAGGAGAAGAGGTGCTGGTTAGAACACAACATATCTCTTCCACATGGACATCCTGACACAAACATACCACCACCCAAAAGAATTAAACTCACACTACCACATTCAGGAGACGTCTTAGCATAATCATCCTTAACTTAGTATTTTCATGTTGATTTCTGTAGATAAACATTGCTGTTTTATGTATCGCATTAGATCGTTTCTTCCTTGTGAATATATGCCTACAGTCAGCCCATTCCCCTATATCTGTGAAAAGACTTTTTCATACACATTTTTATTTCAATAAACATATCACAATGACTTCACTTTGTTTTCCGAAACACTAAAGTTACGAGGGATTTAGTATCTTTCACATGGATGCACTCTTGTAAACCATTGGTAATTTTGATAGTAATAGAGGGTATAGTTTGTTTGACCACGGGATGATAGAAAATAGATTCAAACATCTTCTCGACTATTCCATATGAAGCGTCTTTATCATGAATGAAATCACGTAAAATGTATTCTTTTTTCTCACCAACAAAAATAGGTAGAATCAAATCACTTTGAATGTAAAGGTGCTGTTCATGTTTATCAAGTGTCATTGGTGTTTCTATACCAATCGTATGCGCAGCAGTAAACACAGTTTGTAGCATTGAAAAACCAAAGAGTTTTTTCAAATTTTTACTCAATTGACATTGAATGTCATCACCCAGTTTCAGAACAACGCGTTGATTTTCAATTGAAAACGAAATGTGGTGTGTCTTTACATCATATTTACTTTTCATCACATGCTTCAACTTCTGTTGTATATAAGGATTTACTACATGAATGAAACTTTCAACTGTATGATATAGACGCGGCATTAGATTGATAGCAACTTTAGATTCTTGATAAGACTGGTAAATTTTCTTGATGCGATCACCATAGATGTCCACCCACCATTCATCATTAACTGAATCAGCTTTAGTGTGATATTCATGAGAAGCATACACCAGACCGCTTCCAATAATAGGGGTTGGATGTCTTACAAAATGGCGCAAGGTTGGGGAGAAATAAACTGTAAGTTTGTCAATATATTTCTGAATAACCAACTTATTTTTGTCCGCCATAATTTCCTCTCCATACTTCTTACCCACAGTCTCATTCCATCGTTTTACTAACTCAATAAGTGATAAAGGTTGAACACCACGCTTTTTCAAAATGATGCGTTCTTCGCATTCTACAACATCTTCATCAAATATTTTAAATTTATAATGAAATTTGTTGATTCGATTTGAATAAACTTTTTTAACATTTGCAGTAGCAATTGACGTTAGATGTAGTCCACGGCCAAAACCGAGATGTGGATAGAATTCATTATCCAACCTCAGTGTAAGACCTTTAGTAAAAGAATGAAAGCGAAGGAACTGTCTCCCACTCCAATGATAGATAGTAAACTCATAAACTTTCTGATCCTTATTCTTCATGATGGAAGTATTACCACTATTGAATGCCTTCATAATTTTCTCATTCCCAAATGGACCATAATAATCTGATTTTATCTGAATCCATTCATAGTTCCACTTTCCATCTGACGTTAAATTGTATGGGAACTGGAATGCATTATTCATCGTTATTCCATCATGGGTGCGAGGAGTCAATATCATTTCTTCCAAATCATTCACATTCTGAATATTGCTATCATAGCAAATACTAGAAACGCCAACCTCCCATTCACCTTCTAAATGTAGTGGGCGATTTAATTCTACTCGATAGTCTGATGGTTTATTTTTGGGAAATTTATTCATAGAAGCATTACTGGGCAAGTAGATTAGAAACGAGTCCTTATTTTCACTTTCCATATTATTCACATTGGAAAAATATATTAGCATACTTTTGCATTAACTCTTCATTCGGAAATGGAGTGCGATACTTGTCACAGCATCTTTATGAAAAGGAATCAACGCATCAGCATCGTCATAAATTGCAATATCAATTTGTGGGATGTAGTTTGATTTCAGCTTTGTATAATGCACTTTCTTGAAAGTATGCTCAGATAAAATACTGCAGCTTTTTGGCTGGTATGGTATCATTGCTAGCAATGGAGCTTCAACATCTCCCACACGTACATCTTCACCAATATTGGAATATATCTGAAAATAGTTAATACGCCGCGATAGTGACATGTCTGCGCTAGCTTTGGTTACAGTACCACTTTTAAAGATATTTTGATCAAAACCCAAAATGTCCATTAGAGTTTTATCCATAATTAGTTCAATACCTTTTCCACTTATAGTGAGAAACAAAACACCTTCTTTTTCAGAAAATGAAATTTGTTGGTCATTAATCACTTCATTTAAATAATCTACAACCAATTTAACTGAAGTAATAATGCGAGGCATCAACACTCTTGTTTCATGTAAGATACCACCGAAAGGCTCTACACACTTTCTGTATTAAGATACGGTCCATTCTGTATCAAATTGATTTGACCTTTCACATGGTAAATGTTGCATATCAAATTTTCCATGAACAGCTGCAGAACGATGTCGTAAGAACTGATGAAAATCTTTTGAACAAACTAATACTAGATCATCATCATTTAATTTACTTATTGCAATATGATTAGATGATTTGATATAAGTCAATGTTGCCACTTGTTTACCATCAACTCGAAGGAGATAATTAAATTTCTTCAATAATGTTTCAGGAGTCATGTTTGTCTTTCTTGGCTTAATCACAATCTTCTTCACCAACGTCTTCTCATTTTTCGGAATAAGATCTACATAATAAGCTTCCTCTCGATATATTAACTGTTTATGACCACTTATGTGGTAATTAACGTTATAATTATCATAGCTTGTTAAAGCGCTAGCGAGGTAACCTAAATCATTTCTTAAACTTGGACTTAAACCAACAATCCAATCTTTCTCAACTACATGATGTACATAATTATGATCATCATTGTGCGGAGTAAATTGGACAATATGTTTACACGCTTTATTCAGTAAATCATATATAAACTTTTTACATGATAAGAGATCTTTCTTTGGCCACTGTGGAATGTATACTCGGCAGCCCTTTTCACATTGGTAAGCAGCTGTACGTCTCATATTAATAGTCATCACCTCATGATCAAAAGTATAGACACAGTTGCTATAAACAAGTTGAGTGACACCCACTTCCCAATTTCCATTTAGCTGTTGTGAATGATCAATGGGAGTAGAAAAGAGTGCGGCTCGATTACTAGCAAATCTCTTTGTAGCCGCATTGCTAAGCAAAATATGATAAAACGACATTTTGATATTGCTGATCTGCGGCTTTGCATAACATCATGAAGACTTGGATTTTGGACTCTCTACAATATATCAGAGTTGATCGTGATGGAAACGTGCATTTCAAAAATTCTCATGGTCATACATCGAGGTATTACATTAACATGGCGACAATTTGTCAACCTCAATGATATCATGAGGGATTTGGAATATTTTGAAACATTAAGATTCATCTCCTTGGGTGATCAAGTTTGGCTTCAACATTACAGAAATGAAATTCAAATCTGCCATTCTCATTCCGCAAACTGTTTCTCATTTCGCAAATACAATTGGGAGAAGTATAGAAGATACATACATCGCTCCATCATGACATTTATTCGTCGTGAGTTCATCGCCCTACTATGCAAATCTTAATCAGACATGACTACCACGCACCATGAGTTGGAAATTAGTTTCCCTACAACGAATTGAAACGGATCATGATCGAAACGTCTATTTCAAAGATTCAACTGGAAATGTGAGAAGAGAGTTTGCTTTATCTTATCGTCATTTTCAATCTCTACATCATATCATGAAGGATTTGAAATACTTCTATATGAAAAGACATTCACGTATTGGAAATCGCATCTGGTTGCGCGTCAACAATCGCCGAATTCAACTCTATCATTCCCAACTTCATACTAACTTCACATTTCATCAAGGTAGTTGGGAGAAGTATAAAGGGAAGGTACATCGCTCAATTTACTACTTCTTTCATCATGAAGCGCCATCGCTACACCATCGTCAACATTCTCCGTCGCTTCAGACTCTACACCAAAATCGATCTCACAACATTACACCAACACCTTCCAAACAGCAAGTATTACCCGGGCCGACCTCAAATGTTAGTGGTGAAGATGAACAATTCACGGAATCTTCAACTCTTCCCAAATGGGACTGTACAGATTCTCGGCGCCCTTTCTCATTCATCGGCGCAGTCAATGCGCTTAGAGCTACAAAGACTACTACGTCGGATATGGAAGAGGGAGAGGTGTGTGATGTCGAATCTGACTGTGGACAATATGGTGATCTCTACTCAATTGAGTGAAAGTGTATCATTTTTGAAGATTCGTACCAGCAGTTACAATTTGTGTTATGAAACCGAACTTTTTCCTGCAGCTCTCATTAGTTGTTGGTTACCTGTGCATGTGGCAATCTTTCATAATAGTAAAGTGACCATTACTGGACTAAAATCTCATGTACAAGCAAATGTGATCCTAGACTATCTCATCGAGTATGTACGTACCCATTGGATTGTAAAATAAAAAACAATTTTTCCAACATGATGTTTTTATTTCAAATCATGATAGAACTTACAAATCATTTTTTCATTAGAGGAAGGATTACACGAAAAGTTTTGAATAACAGATACAAATCGAGATACATGTAAACGTTTTAAGATGAAGTACAGTACAAAAACACCACACGTTGATGAAAGTGGATGTTGTAGTATGCGTTCATAACACTAAATTCTGCGAATGAGTGTTTAGCACAATAAAGATGGGATAGTGATTTACTGCAGGTGGTAAGGTATCGAGTGAATAGACATTATCGAAAGCTTTCAACGTCGCTTCGTCTGCATTACGCTGCACTTTAGTCTTAATATCGTCAGCAGTCAACCAACTCATTAACGATTATACTGAAGAATCACGTCACGATACTTTGTAATTTCAATATTTGAATCGAAGACTGCATAAATTAATACATTGATCGTCTCAGGTAGTGTTGAACGTCAACTTTTGAACGTCAAATCCAAACGAATATTATGAGGCACGTTCGCTTGACGATAGGGTGCACTAATATCCCTGTCAGCAGTCAAATCAAATGTATAAATAGTATATCCACTCTTAAACTCTTTCATAGTCAGTCCGTTGGTGTCATCCGTATTGTAAAAGCCAAAGACATCCATAAAATCAACATAACTGCGCATAAATTGATCCGCAGCAAAATCTGGTTTGTAGGGTGGACCAGGATGACTCACACCATTTACACGTAAAGCAATTTCACTTAACTGATTGTGTTTAAAATTGAAAGGATTCTTCTTTATATTACCATTAAATGCATCATTTTCAACCATTGCCACCATGAGGAGCTTCGGTGCTTCCGATGGAAAGATGCCATCTTTCATGAAACTCTTTTGATCTTTAGGAATTGTAAAGGTGAGAAGCTTTGTATGCTGAACGGGGTAAATGGCATTTTGGCGGTTAAGACATTCAGCATGCCCTCTAATGACACTTGGATTCGGTACTACTCGACGAATGTAAAGTGCAATATCTTCCACATGAATTCTAAAATTGTCAACTTTAGCAAATGCATTCAGCGCAAATTCAGGCTTATTCAATGTCAGCTTGAGTCGCATGCTGGGTTACAGAGTAAAAACTTTGACTGTCTAAAGAAGTCTAAATTCAGCGGACCATATAGCTGACATACTCTACTATCTTTAATCATAGCAGATCGCTTTACAAAGCCACTGTTTGTTTCAACATCAAATTTTCCTGCTTCATCTCTGTACCATCCCATGGCTTCCATATGACTTTTTTGTGCTGCTGGATGAAACTGTGATACATGATTGAAATATGATTTATAGGGATAATCGCTTTGACCACCTTCCACCTGCTGCTCTCCAATCGTTAGAGAAACATCGCGAAGTAATGTAGTCAACGGTAAATTGTTCAGTCCAACTTTATGTGCATCGTCAATAGCAGTTCCATCTGCTTGCTGAATTCTAAACCTCAAATCAACCATCCCATAACTCAAATCTATGTAGTCATCACTACCACCAGGAATAACAAATTCAATGGGGCCAGCATTCTCAGCTGTTCGAGGATGATAATCTACAATACTTGAACTAAGAATATCTGTCTGTATGGCTTGTTGATCAAACAAACAAAAACCGGAAGTTTTACACTCCATGATTAGAAGTTATAGCAGCGTCGTCGTTTAGCGCCTGATGAATGATTAGAGCCTCTGCGACGTTTGCGTGAATGCCTTTTGACTGAAGATCGCATCCTACCAGCTCCGCGATGTTTCCTCCTTCCGTTATTCATTCGTTTAGGTGATTTCTTTCCTTGAGTAACACCAGCAAAGGTCTGCTTCAATGTTTTTAAACCGCGTTCCTTCCCACGATTCAACAAACTGCTCTTAAAACTTCTACCTCTGGAAAGATCACTAGCAACATCACCAGCAAAGCCAACGGCATTACTTAAAACATTTCGTTCTAAAGATCTACCGACATTGGATATGAGAGGTGCTACAACAGATTTCAGTGCACCAAGTATGCTACCTCCACGTTGGCGGAGAGCGCCGATGTAAATTTGTCCTCCACCACTTACATAGGAGGGTCGTGAATAAAATGAGGCAGTTGGATTCATAGCTCAAACCCGAAACATTGTTAGTTACAACTTTGCATGAATCACTGTCGATCACTTAGATGAAAGATGTCGGCACGACGCATCCAAGAGTTCATACTTGAAGGATAACCAGTCCATTTAACAAGACACCATTCTTCACCTTGCCGTTTTTTACATCGAATGATTTTCTCTACCAAATATGTTTCACTTTCAGTGACTGCCTCAATCTCATCGCGGTAAAAGCTACCCTCAATTTCTTCATTATCGTAATCTTTCAACTTGTAGGTGGTCGGAGAGTCTTTTTGATTAATCCTTGATACTGTAAATACCTCCTCTGTCCAATTTGGAAGGTACCCTTTAGCAAAAACACTTTTTACTTTTGAGATACGAACTTTATCACCAATTTTCACATCACTTTTCACATGAGTGCGTTTACGTTGGAATGATTCGCGCACTTTATCTACATTGTCAGCATTTACATCTACTGGTCTGAGTCCAATAGAACGATGGATAGAGTGATTGTAGGCATGGAGTGTATCTTGTAGAACCTTTGTCCAATTTTGTGTCAAGTTGGCAGTAAAATGTCGCCACAAGCGATTTTTTAATGTGCGATTAAAACGTTCAACGAGTGCAGCTTTATAAGCACTCTTTACACTAAACAACTCAATGTCATGCCTCTCAAATAATCTTCTCACATGCTGATTTTCAAACTCTTTTCCTTGATCACTCTGAATTCTTTTTGGAATCCGACCTTCTCGAAAAATTGTTTGGAATGCTTTTGCTACTCCTTTCCCTTCTTTAGTTTTTAAAGGTTCAGCCCACGCATAACGCGAGAAAATATCAATGACGGTTAAAATAAAATTATTGCCCGAGTTATGTTTTGAAATGGAGGCAACATCACACAAATCTGCTTGCCACTGTTCATCGATGTCATGAACAATATAATGGCGGGTGCGGTACTTCTTTTTCGCTTGTTTGTGGAGTGTATAGGTAGCCTGACCCTTTAACCATCGTTTCACTTGTGATTGTGGAAGACCACTCGCTTTTGATAATTTCTTGATAGATGCAAATCCTGCCGGATGTTTTACATCATAATAGATTGACTTCAAACGTTCAGTCGATGACGACTGACTTTTTTTTCTCCTTCTCATCTTTTTGTTTTCTTGCCTTTCTACATTTACAACAACTGCAGCATTTAGCTTTAGCGGTTTTGCGATCGTGTTCACATTGCTTAGGGGTTTCATTGTGAGAGCTGGCGCAGCAAGTGCAAGTGACAACGACATTCACCTCTGGCGGCTCATTACATGGCAAGCAACACATCTGCTTCATATTAACAGTCTGAGAACATGTATTTCTTGGGAGGAGCTGTTTTACGTTTTCCTTTTACTAGTTTTAGTGGCGATGTAGATCTACGTCGAGTTCTTCCTCTTGTTTGCTTAGTGAGTGTGGGAGGGGATGTAGCAGGTGACGTCTTAAACCAATTTGTTGGCATTTTCATCGTCTGAAGCATTGGAGCAGTAGCCACTGTTGAATCAAGTTCTTTCAATGTCTCATTATTCAAAGCAAATTTTGGTACATTATGCTTTTTCAATAGTTTAAGAAAGTATGACCAACCAGGTGGAACATAGCCCTGACGGCGCTTTCTACGTGTCGCATACTGAATCAAGTCTTCATAGCGTGAAGCATCAATCACTTTATTTTCATCTGTAATGATTTCTCCTCTATCATTTACATTGAGATGGGGTTCAATACTGTTGAAAAGAGATATGGCATGTGCGCGAGATGCTAAAGGTGTAGCAGTCGATACAGAGTCACGCATCTTATTCTTCAAGTTTTTCAATTGCTCAACAGTTTCCGATTGTAATAATACAGCACGATGTGGATCTTTGATGTGAACATTTTGCTGATAATCTATTTCTTTCCTATACATTTGATTTGCAAGAGGTTGCTTTACTTGCTGCATGACAGTCAATTGTACATATTCATCCTGAGGAATAACAATCATGCGAGAATAAGAAATCATAGTTTGTAGATAATCATGGGAGTTTTCAAAATATCACTTCGAAATCTAAATTCTTCCGGACACTCTTGCGTAAAGTCAATGAATAAGTAACCGTATGGTTTTTCAGTAGCTGCTTGAAAAATTTCAATTAAGGCTTTTGATCCTCTGGGTGCAACTTGTCGCGCTAAAATTTCAAATTGACTTTTATCTCGCGGATTCTTGAAAATAGCATAATAGTGTGTATTCAGATTTCGTGTACGAGCTTCTTTTCCATCAGGAAACAAATTTTGTGTGATATAGATGATAAAGCACCTTTTATGGTGTGCTGCGCGAGTGAACATATCTGTAACATCTTTTGAATTCTTACTTTCTTTTAATAAATCATCCAATACAACATCATTAGACTGAAGTTTATCCACTGGAATAATTCCTTCATGTCGAATAAAGTTGCGACTTTGCAATTCCTGAAACAGCGACGGTTGATAAATACCATAACACCAAATCACTCGATTGATAGGTTCCTTAAACAACTCCCTTCTTTTATCCAATAAATTCAGCGTGAAAACAGTATTACCTGCATGAGATGGACCTGATACAGTCAGAACTTTATCACATTGAAGTCTGAAATCCATTATAATACTTTGAGATTCAACATTTGCATAATTAACGTCTAGAGCCAAAGATATTACCTTATACGTTGCCCACGATAGGAGCTAGCATCGGTAGTAACGCTGGAAGGAAACCTACCTGTTGTGTTAGAGTTTTCCTCTTTCTTTGAAGGGTGACTTTAGGATTGGAGATGAAACGCAATTTTGTGGCATATCGCTTAAGTAACTTTCGTTGTTTTGGTGCTAATTTCTTCGTCCTCAACTTCCTCACATGAGAAATAATTTCACGAATGAATTTATCGTTAGCATGTCGTATAGCATTGTATCGCTGATTTCCTTTCATTCGTCGGAGAGCTTGAATGACTGAAGAAAAGTTTGAAGAGCTTTGACTTTTACGTTTCGCCATTTTTCGTGTTAGTCTTTGCTAAAACCTGTCTTTACCACATTTGCATAGGTACTAACTATTGCGGCATAAGTGACACTCGAAATGAGCAATATCACAGTGGTTACATTGGCAAAGTTGAATGCAATTACGTATGAAACAGCGTTGACAAAAAGCATGCTTACATCTTTTGAAGATGCGCTTTTCATTTCCATCCTTTCGCTTACATACATCACAACACATAGTTTCACCGTTACTGATGTCTATAGCAAGTCTTTTTGAAGATATGAATTTGCTAGCCTTTTCTAAATAATAGACGCATGTACAGAAGGAATATAATTCGAGAGTGAGCAGACATAGCTCGAAAACCAGTTGTGCTACAATCAAGTACCACTGCATTTTCAATTTTTCTTTATAGAAAGTTGAATGTGAATATCTGAAATCGCTTCAATCACTAGACTGCTACCATGATGGTTAAATGCGTTAAGACGTTCAGCAATTTTTATCATATGTCTTTTAAAAAATTCTTGGGGGTGATCTACCACTTCCATTGAATAAGAAGCAAAATGGAAAGAGCGACTTTCCACCTCTTCCTTTCCAAAATGACTAAACTTAATTTTCGCAACTAATCGCGCCATGATAATGCTATCAGAGAATGTATTCATTAACTCTAGAAATAGTGCTAGCATCATCGACCACTGCTTCGATGTCGGTCTCATCTTTATGAAAATTTATCACATAATCTTGAACAGCTCCTTTTAAACTTTGCCTATGAAAATGTAATGTTCCGCAGTTGTTTGAGAAAGACATGATCGCCCTTTATCTAACCCATCCATTGCATGAAAACAACTCTTCTCATAGTAACATTTATTGAATAACGGTAACAAGCATGCATTATAAATCAATGGTTTGAAACAGATAAAATAGATACAGCTGGTAACTATCATACAGCGAGCAATGATAACCATACAGGACTTTGGCAGTGTTGAGGTAAGGAGGAAAGAAGCATTGGTTATGAACGTAGCTACTACAACGAACAGACAAAATAGGAACACACAAATCCTTAAAACGTTTCGTGACTTCATGATAATGTTGATTCACTCTACTATCCCAAGGTGGGAGCAAAATATCATCAATGATTAGATTGGGAAATACTTTCCTCTCCTTACCAGGATTATTACAAAAGATGCGTATAACATTGAAAGCAGCTAACCATCGTTTAAAGTCAATAAGAAGAGCACTCTCACAAGAAAAGCCATAGTCTTGCAAATATTTCAGATTAAGTCCATGAATGTGTTTTCTCGCCCATTGATCAACATTGGGATCGCAGTTGGCATGTTGATGATAGACACTAACAATCTGATATGTCGAATTGTTCATAGCAATAGCACTGAGCTCCTGTACAGGTTCACCCTCACAATCCATAAAAATGATGATAGAAGCCTAAAACGGAAATTTACACATCTAAGGAAACGTTCTATAACATATTACAAAATGAAGAATTACATCGATGCTTTTCACGACAAAATACACAAATGATATGATGGCAACGAAGAAGTAAAATGTATCTAATAAGACCACGTCTACGACACTCAAAGCACATAAGCGAATTGTCATAGGGTAGAGTTAGGAAAGGACTAGTAATTCTCCTTCTTTGATTTGCGTTTTGATGCAGCATTCTTCTCCGACTTGCGCTTCGTGCCACTGCTGTTAAGGATTTGATCAATTATGTCATCTACGTTGGGTGGTTTTGGAATCTATAGGATGGATTCCATATGCATGGAGAGAGATACTATTTTATTATCCTTGTGTCGACCATAATATAGCCCATTCACTTTGAAAAGGATATCCCAAGTACCTTCTCCGAGCTCATCACATCTGATGGGTATTGATTGATCTCCATCCTTTTTATAATAACTACACCAATGTGATACCGGTAGGCAAATGTGATTACCATCCCAAATCTTTCTATAGGGAGTATCCTTGTCATCTCTCGCCTTCCACTTTTGAACAAGAGGAGTAGGAATGTCCATATTTAATGTCACGTACTCCTCAATAATATCAAGTTGGCGGCGAATGTACGGACTCACGGGGATCAGTATGCAGTCCCCATACTGATTGCGCATTATCTTGACATCCGTGGAAGGGAGCATTCCCGTTTGGAGTACTACGCTATGATCGTCATAACGCAAGACTTGTTTAAATTTACGCTGTAGCGGTGTAGGATTATGTACCTTGGTTGTTTCTTCCACTGGCCTCAGTTGTAGATGATCTGATCGTAGCGAACCTTGTAACGTTAGACCGTCATTTTGTCCTACTAGTGCAGCAGATGGAGTAGATGCCTGAAAATGAAAAAGATTGTATTAAGTTTACGTTCAAGGGAGGAGAGGGAGGAAAGTAGCGACTTACCATTTTAGTTGGATAATAGAATAGAGAGAGAGAGAGAAAATGTGCGTCCGTCACTCGTGCGATTCAACGATGGAATGATTCTCACTGTAGAAGGTTCGCTATTTATATAGAAATGCTTGATTCTCATTGGATGATGATCCTCATTGGACAATAACATCAAGCTGATTCCAAATCTGGCCTCCGTTTACCAACCCGAGCCTTCATTCGCCCGCTGGAGCTGTTTCTTGTGAAATTCTAACTCTGTCGTTTTTTCGCTAATCTCCCAAATCTTGAATGGCGTCTCACATCTAAACGAAGACAGATATGAACAAGCCGTTTCTTTCACTGAATTTGTCTCACTCTTAGCTTTCAAACGAGCTATTGCACGACAAAATCCGTCCACTGGAAGCAAAGTTGGAAGGTCGGTGCCGAGGGGGGGGACGTCAGCGAAAATATTTTCTCTCCGATTGCTTTCAAATTCACCATACCGATGCAGAATTTCACGCTGAATCCGAATCTGGCCTCCGTTTTCCCATCCGATGCCTCGTTTTGGCGCTACAGCCCAAAACGTCCAAAATTCTAACTCTGTCGTTTTTTCGAAAAATGTTGAAAATTTTTTCTCTCCGATTGACTTGAAACTCACCATGTTGATAGAAAATGTGACGCTGATTCCAAATCTGAAATCCGTTTTCCCATCCGATGCTTTGTTTTGAAGCTACAGCCCAAAACGTCCAAAATTCTAACTCTGTCGTTTTTCGCCAATCTCCCAAAATCTTAAATGGCGTCTCACATCTAAACGAAGACAGATATGAACAAGCCGATTCTTTCACTGAATTTGTCTCACTCTTAGCTTTCAAACGAGCTATTGCACGACAAAATCCGTCCACTAGAAGCAAAGTTGGAAGGTCGGTGCCGAGGGGGGGACGTCAGCGAAATTTTTTCTCTCCGATTGACTTGAAACTCACCATACCGATGCAGAATTTCAAGCTGAATCCGAATCTGGCCTCCGTTTTCACATCCGAGCACTGCTTCCACTCGAAACAGCCCATTTTCAACCCAACATTCATCAGATTGCACGAAAAACATCACACACTATAGCCTCAAGACAAAACCTGGCGGTCGCCCAAGTCCGCCACGACACTCTGTCGTTCCAGAGGGGGGGACGTCAGCGAACCTGTCGGACCCACTTGGCCGGCGCACCACGACACTCTGTCGTTCCAGAGGGGGGAGTCAGACTCGAAGCACCACGGCGGCCGACCACGACACTCTGTCGTTCCAGAGGGGGGCGCGCCGGTCGTGTTCGCCGTTTTATTACTACTTCTGAGTTCTCTTTCGGCCTCCCTTTGTTCTCTTCGCTCTCGTTATAATCGCTTTTCTTCCAATTCTATTTTTTTAATTCTAACAACACATTGGAATTTTCCAGCAACTCTCCTTGGACCTCCTTTTCTATCTTGCCTTCTTCGATGAAATGCCCTTTGATTCTCTGGAGTATTTGCTCCTTTCGCATAGTCATCTTAACTGACAATTGCAACTGGATTCCAACATCGAATAGTTCCGCTTTCTTCAATTCCTTCAGCTGTTGCACATTTGGGGCTTCATTGAATTGTTTAAGGAATTCTTTAGCATCGAAGTCCATTTCTTACGTTCTTAGCTAATTCCTAACAATCCTTATTAAATAACCCGAGAAAATTTTATTTTATTTAGGAAGATCAAAAAACGCGAAAAAAAATCGAGAAATATATAGCTCAAAACTTGCCCCCGGTTAGTTTTAGCATTATGCTTAGGCCTACAGTTATTAAGACTTAACTTAAAAAGAGTGGACCGAGGAAGCGAAAAAAGAAAAAGTTCAGAACCTTAACTGGGAAGAAGTGGTAGTTCGAAGAACCGACGGCTCTCAGGCGAGCTGTGCGTCAGTGAAAACAAAGCTGAGTCCTGGCGTGGTCGCCAAATATGTTACGGGTTATTATTTTCTTAATATTCCCAAAGCATATGATTGAAAAATGTAAATGAAAAATGTGGATAAATTATATTGTGAAAATATATAAATGGTGAAAACAGTCCTTACAAGGACAGATGGTACGTTCACAGTTATAAGACAGTCACAGCACCAACAGAGTCTCCAGATTCTTCCAGGACCACAAGCCGTGGTGATCACGTCCGCAGCAGTTCGATGATAGTTCGCACATAGAAGATAGGCTGAAACACCATCAACGGCTCTCGCCGACAACTTCGCTTGGAGAGACCAGACTGCGTGAGCGGGCGTTGTTCATGCCGCGTTAAATACGTCTGTGAAGATTCGCTCACGGTCAGCTACCAATTGTTTGGTCATCCATTGTCTGATGACATGACATGTCTGTTGTCAGTCATGTACCGTAGATAGCTGACAAGCTGGACTTTTGTATGACATTGGAACTTGAAATGCATGCCGCGGAAAAGTTATTGCTTTACCAATGGAATGGAGATTGTTCTCACAAAACAATAAAATGCATAATAAAGCAAGAAGACAAACTGCCTAGCACACAACATAGGCAAACATCGCAACATTTTCATGGGAAAATCAATTTTACTGCTGACAGCTTGGGAGAGCATTAACTCACGACCATTGATATAAAATTGCATTTTTGGAAAACAGTATAATATATTATGCTTTGATCAATTCTTCATGGAAGTCCATTTGATAAGCACATAAATGTTAGATTAGCTTACTAGATATCAGTGGGCGTTTCAGTTAAAACCAGGCTTTCAGCTTAAACAGGGTTTTAACGAGCTTAAACCTGATTAAACCTTAAATCACGTCAGCTAATGCCACCTGGCTAGAGAAGAT
>CAJQUW010002406.1:15000-18841 GCA_907163375.1 Prostheceraeus crozeri | reverse complement strand
TGCTCCTCTTTTCTTGAACCTGTGCATGTATGAAGTTGATGCTGTATATATATATATATATATAGAGAGAGAGAGAGAGAGAGCGACAGAGAGAGCGAGAGAGAGAGAGAGAGAGAGAGAGCGAGAGAGAGAGCGAGCGAGAGAGCGAGAGAGCGAGAGAGAGAGAGAGCGAGAGAGAGCGAGAGAGAGCGAGAGAGAGAGCGAGAGAGAGAGAGAGAGAGAGAGAGCGAGAGAGAGAGAGCGCGAGAGAACTATTTACCTTGACACTGATGCACCAAGCACGGTAAATTTTTCACTCTGCTATCGATACTGAACATTGGAGGTCGATCGGTGAAATCACTGTGAATCACATAATTTTTCTAATTCCAACGTTCATTGCACCATTTCAGAATAATGAATGCGGCAACAACAACTTTATCGCCAACTCCCGTTGTAACGTTCAACCATCATCCCCATTCATCCGGGCTTTATTCTGCCGAACTGGCAAAATCCGTGCAAGAACAAAAGATGAATGCCAAAAGTCGATCGTCTCATGACGGATTACAATGCAAGATGAAGTGCAACACATTTTTTGCACTTTGAGTGTAATCGACCTCCTGAGTACGAAATAGTCATAGTACTATAAAGAAAATCATTTACCACCGGAAAGTATGCTTGTGCAGAGTGCGTCCAGCAAATACATTCCTGCTGAAATCTGACCATCGTGAAGAACAAAATGGCAAAGTTTTATGGAACAAAGGTTGTGATGGCAACTAGCTGCTCTTCTAGAGGCTATAAAAGGCGGCTGGCTACAATTAAAGGACGAAGAAATCCATGGACTTGACTCAAAATTCTAAGCAAGTAGTGTTGATAGAAGAAAAGAACACGCTGAAGGAGCAGATTGAGACCATCAGTAATGAAGATACACGAGCCCTACAAAGAGTTTCCAACAGATGATCATGCGCTCTTTCTTTGGACAGTCCTACAGGACAACGGGACCCAATACGAGGAAAAAGGACCGAGAGAGCCGACACAAATCCACAATGGTCAAACAGCAATGAAGTGAAGAACCTACGGACATATATTCCCAAAAGCACAAAGAGGAGACAAGAAGTGAAATGACTGTCTTAAAACACCTACCTCGATGACATCAAGGCATATCGATTTATAACGAGTAAGCAGGGCATCACCGAAAAGCCCACAGCAGTTCCAATCAGTACCACAACTAACAGTTCCACCTCCAGATCACCACCAACGACAACGTACCATCGCAATGGAAACTTATACCGCAACAACCAAAGGACGACTACCTCCTAAACTGTTACGTGTGCTCACGATCCTGGCCCATATTGCGAAAGAAATTGCTACAATGCGAGGAGACCAAGACAAGAGGTGAGAATGGAAACAATAGCGGTGGCTTCTATCGACCAAGAATGAGACCCCAATATCGTGGACCAGTACCTCATCCTACTTCCGCCGTATGGTCAATACCAGTACAATTACCCCTTCAACAACGGCAACTAGTTCCCATCTGTAAACTATTCAACCTGATGCCTCAAGACACAGGTTATGATGTACCCCAACACGAACAACTTATTCAGTGCCACCCATTATTTTAACATAGATGAACGAGGGAGAGGCAGACTGGAAAATACCAAAAAAGTGAGCGATTTCCAACTATGAAACATTTGAAAAATATATCAACTCTAACATTAATGGTATTTAAATAAAGATAAGCTTCCAAGATTCTGAACATGATGAGACAGATATACAATGGTGTTGACTCATAATGTTTTACAGAGACACACTAAGTTAAAATGAATCGAACAATATAATTTAGATCTTATCATTAAATCAATATAGTAACAATCGAAACGATAAGCAAAGATAAAAATAAATTTTGGAAAGACCAATTAAGGGAGTTAGATTATACTACAGAAATGATGATGGTGCCAACAAAATATTGGGAAAGATACTTACCGAAAACGGGGATACATTAATAGTTAAAATTGCTAACAATGAATGGAAGATATAAAGGAAATCCTTTGTGAATATTTAGTGCGTACAAGAGGAAAGCAGAGAGAATCGAAATATGCTTGATAAATATTACTTTGATAGAATAGAATAAAAAGATTATATTAAAAAATACAAAATGAAAGAATCATACTGATGTTGGGAAGACCTTAATTAAGTTATGAAACTGGTATGGTATACATAAAATGACAAAACGAACATATGGATCATCCAATTTAGAAAATTAGAAGAATAATATTTTAGTAATTAATTAGATAATATTTATGAATAGATTTCTTTATTTTTTTTATTAGAAAGAAAATCAGTCGTAATTATAATAATAAATAAACAAGGTAGAGAATTGATTAGAATTCTGCAATGGAAACATCGCTTGTCATAGCTAATGGCAGTCATATGAAGAAGGTATCGATCCAATCACATTTTGTAAAATCCAAATGGTAGATAGAAACTATAAATCAGTTGTTGACTATCTAATCTTTATCAGAATCAATGATAGGAAAATTGAGAAGCCTTTGAAATACTTGAACCTAAACTATTTAACGGACCATAGTTCCATTTGAAGATAGACATAGATTTAGATATAAAATCAGAATCAAGAAGCACATGCTTAAAAACTTGTTGGTCGCACCATAAGTAAGAATGTAAGACCATTCAAACAGTGAAATTCTCATTATCAACTCATTGTGAATATCAAGAAGTACGTACTTGCAAAAAAGTATACAACTTGGCAGAAAAGATTAAATAAAAAAACAGCTAAATACTAAAAGATTTTGTATAATGAATTAATTAACACAGGGAATTGAGAATACACCAACAAAATGGGATTTAAAAACCCAAACTAAATACTCAAAAGATGCCTAGATATCTTCGAAAAAAGTTATAAAACTAGCAATTGATGTATTCAAGGAATGACCAAACTGAAGAAAATTTAACTTGTCTCTATATAGAAAAAAAGAGACCAAGTTAAATTAAAACTCTCAAACTTGGAAAAAAGAAAAATACAAACAGCAAAATTGGGAAGACATTACCAAAAGGCCCAAAACCGTTAGGTAATGATTCCAAAAGATATTGGGAACAGATTAAATGAAAACAGAACCGAGGAAAAAAGCAAAAAAACAGACACTAAAATACTTAATGCAGAAAATTTTCAAGGATGCTCATTTTAAAGCCAAAGATATTCAACTGAAAATCTCAAAAGTAGTTTGCGAAAAATCATAACTTAACTATTTCAATTCACCTGTGGCAGCTGATAAAAACTTTTTAGATGAAAGAATTACATTCGAAGAAATTGAAAAAGCTGTAAAATCAGCGAAAAATATGAAATCCAGTGGTCCGGATTATATTGTATACGAAATATTCAAAAATAACCCAATTATCTTTCTTTAATTGAGAATATCATAGAAAATAAGAAAATTAAAATTTTGCTTAATGGAGCGGAAAGTGAAGAATTTATGGTAGAAAATGGAATTCCACAGGGAGATAGTTTATTCGGCCAACTCTATTTTGTCTGTACTTAAGCTGAATTTTTGATAGAACTGGGGATAGATAAACATGAATGATATCGTGATCAGTAGTCATATAGATGATATAAAGCTATGCCTCGTAATTAATTTATGCTGATGATATTGTTTTACTAGTGAATCTCAACAAGGATTAATCAATACAAATCAAACATATAAGAAACTTTTGTAGTGGAAATGGACTTACCATAAAGCTAACAACAAAACTAAAATCATGATGCATAATGAGAAAGAAAAGTTTAAAGAGCACGTATTAAAAGACTAATTGATAATACAATTTGTATCGAAATAGTAGAAGAACTACAAAT
>CAJQUW010002406.1:0-10000 GCA_907163375.1 Prostheceraeus crozeri | reverse complement strand
GTCTCTCAGAGAATTTGGAAATGTAAATGGGACAATATAGTTAATTCGTTTGAAACGTTGACTCTATTACTATGAAATATGGCGGCGAATTTCTTTATAACTGTAATCTCAAGACTTTAAATAGAATACAAATACAGTTTTATAAGAAATTCTGTTTCTTGAAAGGATCAACTGCTGGCTATTGTATAGTTGGTGAGTTCGGAATTAAGCCATTGGAATTCCATTTTTATAAATCTGCAATTACGACTTTGGTTAAATATCATTAGTGGAGGAAACCAAACAAGTCTGATGACAAATGTGTACAAAGCCATCACAAAGCAGTTAGACAGCAGAATGTTTTCGAACACTTGGTGCTTACAATATAAGAACGTTATTGCAGAAATTGAATTTAGGAGATCTTTGGAATAATCAAACCAATTATGACAAAAGCCCATTCATCCGCATTGTCAATGAAAGACTAAAGTGTTATTTCCGAGAAGAATGGATTAATAATGCCAAGGATAGTCATAAGGGATTAAGATATCTTGAGTTATGCGGTTTTGACAATAATATTAAATCTTATCTAAATATCAAATTTCAATTAAGTCAAGAAATATTGATCATGCTGAACTGAAAATCAGAACAGGCAATCACAGACTAACTGCTGAAATAGGCAGATATGGTAATAGATATCTACATGAAGAATGCGTCTGTCCATATTGTGTGGATAAGATTGACGATATTTTCCATTTATTTATTGAGTGTCAAAAGTACAATGACCATCGCGAAAGGAAGAATACTGCCAGAATTCTTAAATCTTGATAGAATGCAGTTCCATCGATTATTTGATACCGACCAAACCCTGTAGAATTAAAGTCTATTGCCTCATTCATCAAAGAAGTAAATTGTGACAGAGGAAATTGTTACCGTCTAAGACAATAGAAATCGGACGACCGCCAACAACTGTATGCATTGCACTCGATGCCGATAAATAAACAATAACAACCGCCGCGAAATGGAAACTGATAGCACATAGAAATCTAATCTTACCTGAAATACCAAACACGTCTACAGTGTAGACTGTCGTCGTCCATGCCCTTCAATACAAGGTACATTGATACATAGCATGCTTACCTATTAGGTTGAGATATCGACAGCGATGACTATGACACATATCGGCCGAAATTCTAACCCTATTATTGTGTAGCTTCAATTGTACGTGTAGCTCTATGCACTCGTACAACGGTCGATTTTCACCTAGCAGTGACATCACGCTGCTGATTGTTACTCAGATAAGTGCCTTACTGCAACACCATCAGCTGAATCAGTCCATGTGATTTACTAAATGCGACAAGAGTAGTAACAAAAGGTCCAGAATAAACACAGCGCGCCCCCCCCCCCTCTGGAACGACAGAGTCTGTCGTGGTGTGCCGGCCAGGTTGGTTCACAACATGTTCGCTGACTCCCCCCCCTCTGCAACGACAGAGTGTGAGACTCGAGTGAGTTGGTCCGACCGCCTGGTAGACTTGGGCGACCGTCCAGGTTGACGTGGGCGACCGTCTAGGTTGACGTGGGCGACCGTCTAGGTTGACATGGGCGACCGTCTAGGTTGACATGGGCGACCGCCTAGGTTGTCTTGGATGGTGAAACGGTGGCCAGATTCGGATTCAGCGTCAAATTCTGCATCTGTAATGTGATTTCCAGCTCAATCGGCGAGAAAAAAACTTTTCTTCAAAATTTTGGCAGAGTTAAAATGTGGGACGTTTTGGTGTGTAGGACCCTAAAAAACGAAGGCCTCGGATGAGGGAAAACGTAGGCCAGATTCGGATTCAGCGTGAAATTCTGCATCGAGATGGTGAATTTGAAAGCAATCGGAGAGAAAAAATTTTCGCTGACGTCCCCCCCCCCTCTGGACAGCTTGCTTCGATTTTGGCTTCCAGTGGACGGATTTTGTCGTGCCATAGCTCGTTTGAAAGCAAAGAGTGAGACAAATTCAGTGAAAGAATCGGCTTGTTCCTATCTGTCTTCGTTTAGATGTGAGACGCCATTTAAGATTTTGGGACATTGGTGAAAAACGACAGAGTTAGAATTTGGGACGTTTTGGGCTGTAGCTTCAAAAACGAAGCATCGGATTGGAAAACGGATTTCAGATTTGGAATCAGCGTGAAATTCTTTATCTGTATGGTGAGTTTCAAGTCAATCGGAGAGAAAAAATTTTCAACATTTTTCGAAAAAACGACAGAGTTAGAATTTGGGACGTTTTGGTGTGTAGCGCCCAAACGAAGCATCGGATGAGAAAACGGAGGCCAGATTCGGAATCTACGTGAAATTTTGGGTTAGGAAGGATGTTTCCAGCGAAATCGGAGAGAAAAAATTTTCACTGACCTCCCCCCCCCCCTCTGGACAGCTTGCTTCGATTTTGGCTTCCAGTGGACGGATTTTGTCGTGCGATAGCTCGTTTGAAAGCTAAGAGTGAGACAAATTCAGTGAAAGAATCGGCTTGTTCCTATCTGTCTTCGTTTAGATGTGAGACGCCATTTAAGATTTTGGGACATTGGTGAAAAACGACAGAGTTAGAATTTGGGACGTTTTGGGCTGTAGCTTCAAAACGAAGCATCGGATTGGAAAACGGATTTCAGATTTGGAATCAGCGTGAAATTCTTTATCTGTATGGTGAGTTTCAAGTCAATCGGAGAGAAAAAATTTTCAACATTTTTCGAAAAAACGACAGAGTTAGAATTTGGGACGTTTTGGTGTGTAGCGCCCAAACGAAGCATCGGATGAGAAAACGGAGGCCAGATTCGGAATCTACGTGAAATTTTGGGTTAGGAAGGATGTTTCCAGCGAAATCGGAGAGAAAAAAATTTCACTGACCTCCCCCCCCCCTCTGGACAGCTTGCTTCGATTTTGGCTTCCAGTGGACGGATTTTGTCGTGCGATAGCTCGTTTGAAAGCTAAGAGTGAGACAAATTCAGTGAAAGAATCGGCTTGTTCCTATCTGTCTTCGTTTAGATGTGAGACGCCATTTAAGATTTTGGGACATTGGTGAAAAACGACAGAGTTAGAATTTGGGACGTTTTGGGCTGTAGCTTCAAAACGAAGCATCGGATTGGAAAACGGATTTCAGATTTGGAATCAGCGTGAAATTCTTTATCTGTATGGTGAGTTTCAAGTCAATCGGAGAGAAAAAATTTTCAACATTTTTCGAAAAAACGACAGAGTTAGAATTTGGGACGTTTTGGTGTGTAGCGCCCAAACGAAGCATCGGATGAGAAAACGGAGGCCAGATTCGGAATCTACGTGAAATTTTGGGTTAGGAAGGATGTTTCCAGCGAAATCGGAGAGAAAAAATTTTCACTGACCTCCCCCCCCTCTGGACAGCTTGCTTCGATTTTGGCTTCCAGTGGACGGATTTTGTCGTGCGATAGCTCGTTTGAAAGCTAAGAGTGAGACAAATTCAGTGAAAGAATCGGCTTGTTCCTATCTGTCTTCGTTTAGATGTGAGACGCCATTTAAGATTTTGGGACATTGGCGAAAAACGACAGAGTTAGAATTTGGGACGTTTTGGGCTGTAGCTTCAAACGAAGCATCGGATTGGAAAACGGATTTCAGATTTGGAATCAGCGTGAAATTCTTTATCTGTATGGTGAGTTTCAAGTCAATCGGAGAGAAAAAATTTTCAACATTTTTCGAAAAAACGACAGAGTTAGAATTTGGGACGTTTTGGTGTGTAGCGCCCAAACGAAGCATCGGATGAGAAAACGGAGGCCAGATTCGGAATCTACGTGAAATTTTGGATTAGGAAGGATGTTTCCAGCGAAATCGGAGAGAAAAAATTTTCACTGACCTCCCCCCCCCTCTGGACAGCTTGCTTCGATTTTGGCTTCCAGTGGACGGATTTTGTCGTGCGATAGCTCGTTTGAAAGCTAAGAGTGAGACAAATTCAGTGAAAGAATCGGCTTGTTCCTATCTGTCTTCGTTTAGATGTGAGACGCCATTTAAGATTTTGGGACATTGGTGAAAAACGACAGAGTTAGAATTTGGGACGTTTTGGGCTGTAGCTTCAAAACGAAGCATCGGATTGGAAAACGGATTTCAGATTTGGAATCAGCGTGAAATTTTTTATCTGTATGGTGAGTTTCAAGTCAATCGGAGAGTTTCAAGTCAATCGGCGAGAAAAATGTTCAACATTTTTCGGAAAAACGACAGAGTTAGAATTTTTGCGATGGCTGCCTACTGTAGAGCCAAAACGAAGCATCGGATGGGGAAACGGAGGCCAGATTCGGATTCAGCGTCAAATTCTACATGGAAATGGTGTATTTCCAGCTCAATCGGAGCACTAGAACCGGAGATAGACGGGATTTTTAGTGTTTGGATGATGGGTATTACGTCATCAGCTGATCGCCACACACTATATAAGCTGAGAACCGACGGAGACTTTTCATTTAGAGGAGAACGATTGTCAGAGGTAGGTCGTCTCTCTGAGCTCCGATGATAGCTTCGGACATTCCAAATTCCAAGTTTCTGTAAGAAACCGACTTAGAAAATTTCATTGCTGATATCAGCTAAGCCGTCAGACTTAGAGGTTCGCCAGGAGATGGCCTTCGTCTCCAGGCCATAAAAGACTCCAAAACTTTAAAGGCTCGTAACTTTGCTTCTACAAGTCCGTTTGACTTGATTCAAAAAAGGTTCGGTCGCTATTGACCTGCCCTAAGTGATGGACTACTTTTAAAATTTCATAAGTAGTGCTAAAAAGTTGAAAATTTTAAATTCACTAGTTTTGGAGGTTTTCTGGGGTTTTCGACCCTGCTGAAGTCAATGAAAGCATTTTTAATGATGTCTGAGCCAGTCTTCTCATGGTATAAGCGACTTTTCACTGAAAGCGAGCAAGACACGGAGAGTTTTGCTGTAATATTCCACTGACAGGGTGTTCCTTCGGGACGGCGGACGATGCCGTAGTGATAAGTGTGGCAAGGGAATGTGTCATATTTAAGACCGTAACCGCTGGGACAACTCATGTCTCATGTTGGGCATTTGACACAGCTCTCAACGTAGCACTTTGAACGCCAATCGGTTGAGTCTTAGCTATCTTGTCATGGGTGGCCTCTAAACATCTCCATTGCAAAACGCTGGTGAATCAAGCTCTCTACGGCTTGCTATCAAGCAGATCAAAGCAATAACTTGGGATGTTTCCTCAAGGTTTTCAAGTATGCTGAGTTCAAATCTGCTATCAGATTTCAAATTTAACTAAGACTAAGGCAGCTTTGAGGGGTTAGATCCCAGCTACTGTTCACTACCTTTGACTCGGCGTTGCTGTTACCACTTCGGGGCAGTGACAATGATGTCTTCAGCTGTAAAGAGCGGGTATCGGGGAAGATCTCTCACTTCCCTAGTGATCAGTACAAGGCCTTCGGGCTGTCGACGGGATCGAGTGCCACTCACTACACTCAAATCTATCATTCCTCACTAAGTGTAAATTACTGACTATACATTTGTCCTGCTATCAGGTTATTTTTGACTTGCTATCTAGTTGAATAGTCTCTTGCTATCAAGAGATTCACTTCTACTCATAAAGCACATCATCGCTGTAATACCTCCTTTGCTCGAGCGTTCCTTCGGGACGGCGGGGTACTGCCGTAGAGGGATTGTGTTGCACGGGTTGTTCGTCGTTTGTTAGACCGAAACCTCTGAGCCGTTGCTCATGTTGGGCGTTCGACTTCATACTCAACGTGACGCTTTCTTTCGCCAGGTCAGAGTACTTCAGCCATTCGACAAAGGTTAGTCTTTATGATATGGAGTAGAGTGAAATGTAATTCATTAGATGTCCCTTCAATGATTGCTCCCATGATAAACGTTGATGAGACAAATGAAATGATTCTCATCTTCCCTTTTCAATGATTGAAATCTACTAACACACTACCGTATAATCGGCCACTATGGGGCAAGACATGATAGAGCCTTCAATGCGCTTTGCCCTGGGCAGTCTTTAGACTGGCGAATACTATCATTAAGTTGAATCTGCTATCAGTCAACTTGAACGTTGCGTCGCATTAGAGGGGTATATAAACCACTGCCTCTCATTTCATTTCATTTCAATCATGCAGACGCCGAACAGTCAAGTCAGCTCTCCTCGCGGACCGCAGTTAAGGCCGCGAAATTTATTTGAGGAGTTTGTCAGGCTAGAGGAGCAAGACAGAGTTTTTAATAATCTTGCTCGGATTGGCAATCCGATGACAGCAACTGCTGTCAATCCAACGGAATGGCGCTACATTCCACTTTTTAGCCATGCGCCAGCTAGTGTGGAAGTCGACAGTGCTACCAAAGAGAGAGTCAAAGACTCTCTCAGCAGAATTGGTAGGGTGTAAGATGACGTTACTCCCGAGAACGAACCATCGGCTCTCTTAAGGGCCACCATGGGCAAGACATGATAGAACCTCCTCGCGGTTTGCCCTGGGCAGTCTTCGGACTGGCGAATACTATCATTAAGTTGAATCTGCTATCAGTCAACTTGAACGTTGCAAATGAAGTTCGGTGTAATACTTCCTTTCGACGGGCGTTCCTGTAAAGGGCGGCGGTGAAACCCGTAGCTATGTATACCGCAGGGGACATTCGGCAATGGTCAATCTTGTTAAACCTCTCTGCGTCATGTTTGCAAGTGATTGCCTCTGTCTCAACGTAGTATGCATTCGCGCCAGGGCGACATTTAGCCAACTGTCGAAGGTTGCCTAAAACTTTCCATTGCATACGTTATGAGAACCATGAGTTCTACCTGTCTCTATCAATGAGACGAATTGATGAATGGAATGAAATGGGAGGACACTCACGCGCCACACGCAACATAACACACGTCTCTCTTCCGTAGTCTAACAAGCTCTTTACACATGGATCGCAGTCGATTGCTATCCCTGTATCAGAAGTGTAAGCTATCTTAATTTATTTGACACTATTTCATCTTTTATCATCATCGTCCATATGAAATGTTTTAAGATTTACAAGTTAGACTAAGCGTTCTACTATTTGTAAATGAAAGATATAGTTTCAACAGTTTACAGATTGAAAATAAAGTTTCAATAGTGTGTGTATGTGTGTATGTTAAGAATAAAGTTTTATCTGTTTGTATGTTAGAAATAGAATGAAGTTTCACCAGTTTACAAGTTAAGAATAAAGTTCTATCTGTTTATATGTTAGAAATAAAATAAAGTTTCAATAGTTTGCAAGTTAAAAATAAAGTTTCAATAGTTTACAAGTTTTAAAATAAAGTTTAAATAGTGTGCAAGATAAAAAATAAAGTTTGAACAGTTTACAAGCTGAAATAAAGTTTTAATAGTGTACACGTTGGAAATAAAGTTTTAATAGTTTATGTGCTTCAAAATAGAGTTATAACAGTTTATATGTTAGAAATAAAATGAAGTTTCATCAGTTTACAAGTTAAGAATAAAGTTCTATCTGTTTGTCTGATAGAAATAAAACAAAGTTTCAACCGTTTACAAGTTAAAAATAAAGTTTCAACAGTTTACAAGTTAAAATTAAAGCTTCAACAATTACAAGTTAAAAATAAAACTTCAAAAGTTTACCAGTTAGAAATAAAGTTTCATCAGTTTACAAGTCAAAATAAAGTTTCAACAGATTATAAGTTAAAAGAAAAGTTCCAATAGTATGTGCATTAGAAATAACGTTTCAGCTGTTTGTATGTTAGAAATAAGATAAAGTTTCAATTGTGTGTACGTTAGAAATAAAGTTCTATCTGTTTCTATGATAGAAATAAAACAAAGTTTCAACCGTTAACAAGTTAAAAATAAAGTTTCAAGAGTTTACAAGTTAAAACTAATGTTTCAATAGTGTGTGTATGTGTGTATGTTAAGAATAAAGTTTTATCTGTTTGTATGTTAGAAATATTATTAAGTTTCACCTGTTTTCAAGTTATTAATAAAGTTCTATCTGTTTATATGTTAGAAATAAAATAAAGTTTCAATAGTTTGCAAGTTAAAAATAAAGATCAATAGTTTACAAGTTTTAAAATAAAGTTTAAATAGTGTGCAAGATAAAAAATAAAGTTTGAACAGTTTACAAGCTGAAATAAAGTTTTAATAGTGTACACGTTGGAAATAAAGTTTTAATAGTTTATGTGCTTCAAAATAAAGTTATAACAGTTTATATGTTAGAAATAAAATGAAGTTTCATCAGTTTACAAGTTAAGAATAAAGTTCTATCTGTTTGTCTGATAGAAATAAAACAAAGTTTCAACCGTTTACAAGTTAAAAATAAAGTTTCAACAGTTTACAAGTTAAAATTAAAGCTTCAACAATTACAAGTTAAAAATAAAACTTCAAAAGTTTACCAGTTAGAAATAAAGTTTCATCAGTTTACAAGTCAAAATAAAGATTCAACAGATTATAAGTTAAAAGAAAAGTTCCAATAGTATGTGCATTAGAAATAACGTTTCAGCTGTTTGTATGTTAGAAATAAGATAAAGTTTCAATTGTGTGTACGTTAGAAATAAAGTTCTATCTGTTTCTATGATAGAAATAAAACAAAGTTTCAACCGTTAACAAGTTAAAAATAAAGTTTTAAGAGTTACAAGTTAAAACTAATGTTTCAATAGTGTGTGTGTGTTAAGAGTAAAGTTTTATCTGTTTGTATGTTAGAAATAGAATGAAGTTTCACCAGTTAACAAGTTAAGAATAAAGTTCTATCTGTTTATATGTTAGAAATAAAATAAAGTTTCAATAGTTTGCAAGTTAAAAATAAAGTTTCAATAGTTTACAAGTTTTAAAATAAAGTTTAAATAGTGTGCAAGATAAAAAATAAAGTTTGAACAGTTTACAAGCTGAAATAAAGTTTTAATAGTGTACACGTTGGAAATAAAGTTTTAATAGTTTTTGTGCTTCAAAATAGAGTTATAACAGTTTATATGTTAGAAATAAAATGAAGTTTCATCAGTTTAAAAGTTAACAATAAATTCCTATCTGTTTGTATTATAGAAATAAAACAAAGTTTCAACCGTTTACAAGTTAAAAATAAAGTTTCAACTGTTTACAAGTTAATTTTAAAGCTTCAACAATTACAAGTTAAAAATAAAACTTCAAAAGTTTACCAGTTAGAAATAAAGTTTCATCAGTTTACAAGTCAAAATAAAGTTTCAACAGATTATAAGTTAAAAGAAAAGTATTACAATAGTATGTTGCATTAGAAATAACGTTTCAGCTGTTTGTATGTTAGAAAATAAGATTAAAGTTTCAATTGTGTGTACGTTAGAAATAAAGTTCTATCTGTTTTATGTTATAAATAAAAATGAAGCTTCACCAGTTTACAAGTTAACAATAAAGTTTTATCAGCTTGTATGTTAGAAATTAAAATGGCGAAGTTTTCATCACGTTTATGTAAGTTAAGAATAAAGTTTATAATCTGTTTACAAAGTTTAGAAATAGACTAAAGTTTCAATAGTTTGCAAGTTAAAATAAAGTTTCAGAGTTTACAAGATAATCAAAATAAAGTTTAAATAGTGAAGGTAAAATGTTAAGAATAAAGTTTAGAACAGTTAACAGTGAAAAATTAAAAATTATAACTGTTTCAAGAGTTTAAGTTAGCAAGAAATAAAGTTTCCAAATCGTGTAACACGTTAGAAATAAAAGTTTATAATAGTGTGTTATGTGCTTCAAAAATAGAGTTATCAAAAAAATTTTTATATGTTAGAAATAAAATGAAGTTTCATCCAGTTTACAGAGTCTTAAGATTGAAAAGTTCTATCTGTTTGACTGATAGAAATAAAACCAAAGTTTCAACCGTGATATACAAGTTAAAAATAAAGTTTATCAACAACCGTTTTACAAGTATAGAACTAAAGTTACAATAGTGTATAGATAGAAATAGAGTATTAAATCTGATATGTATAAAATAAGATCGCAAGATTTACTAGTTTGCAAGTTAGACTTACGTATCTACTATTTGTAAAGTGAAAGATATAGTTTCATCAACAGTTTACAGATTAAAAATAAAGGTTATCAACAGTGTGTATGTTGGA